>MNPL01001263.1:0-54918 GCA_002081605.1 Tropilaelaps mercedesae | reverse complement strand
TATATATATATATATATATATATATATATACAAACGGGTATTAAAGAGCCATTGACAGTACAGACAAGTATGCAGATTAACAGACTCGTATTTGTCCTGAATATAAAGACCCTACGTCTGGGAATTAAGGTAAAACAAAGTATTATTGGTTAATTCACATCTTTAGGTTGTTCTACAGTATTATCCAACCTAAATAAGCTCTTCTCTGCACAATCTAGGTTTATTCTATCTAGGTAATCGATCTAATCTATTGATGGTGTCCACGGCGCCATGCAATATGGCTCACTGGAGATACGCTGTGTGCTAGCAATTCGAACGATCTCACGAAGCGAATATGGTTACATCGAGCTTCTGCCTATCACACCAAAATCTGGCAGTCTCAATTATCCGCATCAAGGTCGTTCGCTCGTCAGTTGCTGAAGGTCAGTCAATAACAGCAACGACGCCAAAAGCACCCCAAAAAGCAATCGGAACGCTTCGATCTGCTCGCCCTGCCTGTGAGAAGGCAGTTGCCCCATCGACAGCAGGGGCTAATTTAAACCGCCTTCACCGCAGATTGCGTATCGAGGTGTGATCAGGTGCCGTGGGCCTCGACACGTATCCTGGACATCACATGCCCGGATGATGATAGGGAAGCTTCAACTACACGACATTCGCCCGGTGTCGCCCCTCTGCCTACGAAACATAGTGAGAGATGGCGACAACAACGCCGGCACCTATGGTATAGTTGATTCGCTCTTAAAACCCAACAATGGCCTCCGGTAGGCAAAGATACGTCAGCAGGGGGTTTCTATTTGAGCGGGCAAACATTTCTTAGACACCGCAAACAGCGTGTTGGATTCGTTCGCAGGCCATCCGATTTACCGGCTAAGACGTCGAAAAAGAAAGAGATGATGCTATCTATCGCGCCTTCATAGCGAAGATGAGGAAGAAGATGGCGTTCCTGAATGAAAAGGGCTCTTTTCATTGGGCATGAAATTTTGCTAGATGTAACTTGTGGCGCTTGATATGACGACAAGGCTTTACGGGGTTGGACTAATAATTCCAATTTGCCAACGCGCATAAGCATGTTTACGGATACTATCAAATAATAATCGTCCATCCTTGGTTCGTAAGCTCACTTGGTCTTTTTGAGAAATGGGCGCGCTTAGGTGCGTTCTAAATCTGCCAAAATAACTGCACACCTGTTGAATTTTAATTCACTATTTTTTTATCACGGCCAAACGATGCGTCTGCCAGAGCTTCAAATTTTAATAGTGCTAATAATATCATGTGTCTGATGATACTTACCTATGTCATGTTTGCTTTTCAAAAAGCAGTGATTGTATATTGTATATCTGTACATCATACTGATTGGTATTAGTAGGAGCTGATGTGGAGGTAGTGGAGCCTAAGGATTCTTTAATCATCTACGAGAAGCGAAAAAAACAGGCGTCAATACGTCGACGTTGAAACGTTATAAAGTAGATAAGGCTCTAATAGAAGTTACAGCATGCTATAGAAAAACAAATTAATCATCCCAAAAAAATAGATACATGTATTGCATTGACAGATTAATATTGAATTCGCATAAACGTTCGTAGTTTATTTATAACGATTGGATGCTTAATTTTGTACACTTATGAAACTCGAAATAATGCGTATACAATTCCGTCTTCAATAAGGAAAAGTCCCTAAAAAATTTTCTTAGATTTATTTCTAATTAACTGGAACGAAGTGCTTAACTGATTCCTCTAGGATGCCGATTCTTCCTGAGATCTTCTAAGGCATGTCAAAAAGAGTAATCAGAGGCATATACTCAATTACTATAGAATAGGTTGTAATAATGCTAATTTATGAGCAAATTCACTAGTCAAACGTATAAGCAATCACACCGTACAATAAGCGTTACAAATTTCAGAATCTTTTTGAAAGGCCGATATGATTAAACCGCATTGAATGTATAATGTAGATATTCCAGAAAAACGCTTGTCTCAGTAAACTTTGTCTATATAGAAGAACGAATTATTATTATTATTATTATTATTATTATTATACGAACACGTGTCTTTTATTTAACGCGGTACTGCGCCCAAAATATATTCGAAATAAAGCAATTTAATATTATCAGGCAAGGCTTTTATAGATTATAATACCGAATCGAATAGTTGAACGTATTCAAAATACACGTTAAAATGCAAAAAAGTGAAAAACCTCGAGAGAATTACCCGCTGGTCTGCACTGTTATTACACATGTAACAAGAAATGCTGTTCGGCACACTGAGAAAAAGTGCAAGTAGCTATGGAATGTGTGGCTGAGGAATTCTGTCACTTTTTGACGAAGAATACATGTTAAGCTCTTTCTCCAAGTAAATACCTATCGAAAACATACTGCAGCAATACAACTTATTATTACAAATATATTTAACGATAATTATGTATATATCGCAGGATTTTTTCTAGAAAAATTTCCTAGATACTTTACGGTGTTGTCTGTTTTAGCCATAAATGAACTTTAACTGTTCTGACCGCCCATTTGCCGTTCTGTGCTCGTCTCAGGATAGTAAATAGATACGTTTATGCTTTCCGGAAATCCTTTCCGGTATTTTAACTCTCGGCTTTATCAATACACGATGTGCCCAAAAAAGTGGAGCTATACAGGAATGGAGTACGGAGTAGCCTTGTTGCTACTATGGTACTTTACGGCGATATTTATTTCATAGGGTTCGACTGAACTGGCTTTATTTTTACGTCTATAATCCTATCTTGGTTTATTAATCACAATAACGACTAGTAGTTAAATTTTACTGCTGGTCTTAGCTTTTCTACCTCTTGATAGCCGGTGAGATTCGAGATAAACTATAACTCACAGTATCTTGAATAATCTAGTTAAGAAAAATCCGATATTGTTCAATAATAGCAGACAAAGCATTATAGATACATTTCGTCTGGTCTGGACTTCAGTAGCAATTTGCCCTTCCCTAGATTTCCAAACAAAGACTATGGTAACTCGAACAATGCTTTTTTGGTTTCCTGTACGCCCTGTTAAATACTATGACGCCAGTCAATATTCGCCAAATGACTTGAAATAGAAGTAACTGCAAGCCCCAAGAAAAATTTTAAATAGAGCCTGCACCTTACTCAGCCTTAAAGACTGAGACTCTGATCAGTTGCTGTTTATTAGTTGCCTAGAACCTTTACAATTAATTTTTGTAAAACTACTTATCGCCTGTTTGATCGACACCAATTAGTCTTGACCCGGCAAAATAAGAATGATGTCGCAATGATGATTGGTTAATACAGACATTTACTCTTTTTTTCATGAATTACACATCAAACTAAATAACATTTCTGTCTTATATTGCTGGTGCACCTGAGCCATGGAGATTCAAATCCACAGGAAGCTCCGTGTTTGTTATTACAGATACGTTAGACTGAGTGTTGAATGATTGTTTGATTATCTCGAAAGGTTTGGTTATGTTGCGTGATGCTGGTTGAGTTTAGTGATGACTTTTAGTGCATACCTCGTCAATTATACAAATAAATACATTTTCCTCATTGAGTTTCCTCTTCGTCTGAGTTAAATTTAATTTTGCACGTTCGCCCACCTTATCGGTTGGCGTTAACATCTGCCAAACATACCTGTTCTGTCTGATCGATTCGACAAAATTACAACATTATTAATCGTTATGTCCTGTTCCCGTGTCCCATTGTGAGCCGTGGATGTTTTGTGCTAAATGCCAGATAAGTCTCACTCGTAGTCTCACTGGGTAGATTCTGCTTTCTCTTTTCCGGAAGCTTCAGGGCAAGGCAATGGGGCGGATGCAATACGTTGTGCTTACGTGACATCTTTTGTACAGGAAGAAAGTTTTTATTGACAGTATGATATGTAGCTCAATGCTATTCAATTTACTATGTTACGATGACGGTTTTAAAAATTCATTGTTCTTTTCAGATATCCTTGAAAAACTCGGAAGGAGACGATATTTAGCCCTAGTAAAAACACATATATTTATAGCACCAAAAACTGGCTACTTTAGCTTTACAATACACAAATACTACCAGTAATATCAAATATCTAAGCATTTAGTATAGTTTGAAATAGTATATATATATACATCCATATATAATACTTACTTGTTGAGTGAAAAAGGCGTTTTTCTCGTTGTTCTAAACGGCTATGGGCAAGACAACGGTGACAATCTTAACAGTGATGATGTTGGTGATCATTGTGCCGGTCCCACTGTTATTCCAGGGAGAGAAATCATCAGGTTAGGCCATTGTCAGCGGAGGCCACTGTGGTTGTTTGTGCTTGTCTGATTACGAGTAATGTGACGCGATGGTTTCTTTTGATCTCTTTCAAAGCTACTCTTCCTTCTGTTCAGGACGGTGTCGTGATCTCCTCTATTCCCTCATCTTGTCGCAGTCCCGAGTTCCCTACTGTTCGAGGGACCACCGAGCGCGGCCGAAACGTCGCTCATCGCGCACAAACCCTCGATATCGTCTTGATTCAGACAAGAGCACACACGCACACATCAACGAAATAAGCGATAGACGAAACGCGTTTCGTCTGCAGGTCGAGCATCGGTCGTCAGGCGCACAAGATTGAGAAGCGTCCACCCGAGAAGCGGCGGCGGTGGAGGATAGCATACAGCACATAAGGAAATCACAAAGTTGATCTGGTAGTTTTTAGTACTATTGGAAGCAGCAGTGGCCCATGGACTCAACCGTCTCCATCTCAACGGTGAAATCGTTTTAGTATAAGATGGTTCTGGACGGAGAGTTCGACAATACGAGTGTGCGTTCAGATCACAGTCATAAGTAAACTCCACGCTGTTGATTTCCGACGAGCGACCTTTTAACTAAATCTTGCTACATTATTTCATGCCGTTTAATGACATTCCTCAATGACGCATCGTCGGCGGGACTACATCAAAGACCAAAAGACAGGCGAAGACAGGCGATTACGATTGGACAGGTAAGTAGATTGAGCCACCATTGACGTCTATCAGAGCAAGCACGCGGAATAGCATTAGGTGATGCTGCCCTTTACGCATAGCTGTCGGGTCAGAACAACCGTAATAGAGTATTCTATACGTCCATTAACTTCGTCAACATGGCCTGATCATACGGCTTTTTCTTGGCTTTCTCTCCGACTCTCGTTGACGTAATCGGGGTACGGGTCGATAGGTGGTGATTCTGCTGTCAGCTGATCGATGCGGTTGCCTGCAGCCGCCACAATTAGGTTGTAAGAAGGTGATCGGCACGTGATCCTGCTGCTCATTGTTGATCAACGGCGCTGGAGGGTTGAATTCAAGCTACTCAATCTCGAAAGATGGGACTCCGTCTAGCTCAATATCGGAAGGAAGCTGGCCGACAGTGCATGCCACAATGAATGCTGGGGACACTGCCCCCTGCACCGGTTTTGTCGACTCATCGGAACTGTGACGCTTCCACGAATTCGGCACTTCCATAAAGGACAACGTCTCAGTCTTTTCGAGCATATCTGTCTGCCTGTCGCCGCATAGCTGTCTCGAGCGAAGCTGCATGCACGAGAGCGACTTTCAGTGCTCCTGCACAGCAGCTCGACGCGTTCATGAGCAGAAATTTTACTGTCAGCCAAGACGCGGGACAACGTCGCCTCTGCACATAATTACATGCGGACAGTCTTCTAAATGTAGAATACCCCGAAACGACAGGAAAAAAAACTTGCTCGTCTGTTGACTCGTCTTGAAAATCGTCGAAATAGTGTCGGTCAACGCTTGAAAAAACTGCATAATTATTATACCTAATCTCTGTGTTTCGTGACTCACATGCATGCGAACGCACTCAACGTATACAAATTCGCGTTATTGTTAAAAGGAATTCTATCTAATATGTCATTGTAAATAAAGTTTAAGCGCTGCTCCGTTAAATAGAAACTACATTGCTAGAATCTAAACCGTAGAAACCACAAAATTGAGTTGTATCTTTGAACTCGAATCATTTCTGTTTCGTAACGCACCCCTTTGCAGAGTCAGTTCTGCCTGTCATAGAGTGTCAAGTAGTGTCGATAGCCGTCTAAATTGGAAGGCACCAGGAAATCGATTTCGATTTAACTAACCTTACAGGCCAAACCTGCGGTTCTCTGGAGCACAACGTAGACACGGTTAACAGAGCGTAGCTCTGTCGAGGCTTGGTATAAAGCTCCCACCAAGATCGTGCCGATGTAATATATATTCTAATTAAAAATAATCGGAAAAGAAGCGATATCTATCCGATAGGTAGAGTTTTATTGGGTGCCTGTAAAAGAGATAAGAGACAGAAGAAAAAAAATTGAAAGAAGTTCGAAAACTCAGACTTGGAGAAAGCAATTTATATTCTAAATAAAAACACTACGGCCAACTTAGATGTTTATGTTATTTTATGGTGTTATTTTATGATTATGTAAAACTTCCAAATATGTGCAGTAGATGACAACATCGCTAATAACAAGACGTTTATATATATACATATATAAACGTTGTGTAAAATCCGGGCCAAATTTGCATAAAACAACCCAGTTGTGGAAATTCAGAACAACTCATATCTTCTTTTACCATCTTTATATTCACCTTTATGAAATAAGCCGTGAAATTTTGTCTAAGGTTTCAAGGAGAAACATGTTTGCTTCCAGATATATGTGCATCTGTAGTAAGAAGAAGTGTACTTTACACGAACTCCTACATCGAACAAAAAATAACTTTTGATCTAATTGGCTCGGAAAATTCTCTACGTAGGTGACCTGGTTTTTTTTTACCGTAAATAACTTATTTGATCAACCTTGCTATAAAAATTCACCTAATATTAAAAATTGGAAAGTTGATCTTAACAACGAAAGTAAAGAAGTAAAAAACTTAACTAACTTAAGTAAAAAAATCTTCGCTGGAAACTCTAACAAACTCTCTAAGTCACGTAATGGATAAAGACTTATCAATCTGATTCCCGGTTCATGCGGTATCTGATATTTCGCTCGGCTGTACAACACAAGCAGTTTATTTACTTTCAGAAGCCGTCCAATTAAAAAACACTGTAATAGAAGCTCTTTTATTACATGATCTTAGAGTAGTTGATGGCGGAGACCCACCACTGGTTTAAGACCTTTTTGTAGCTCACCTTAAAAAAGAAACTCATCTTTTACTTACATGCCCACACAGGGTCTCACACAAGAATTATTGTAACGACCTAACCTTGATCACTTTCGAATCTGGGTCACTCTGTTAAACATCATGGTGCCTAAGACAATAAAATATATCTATCACTCGATCAATAACTTCATGTTTTTCCTTTAATCTTCCTCCCTGTGGTTACAGCAAAGCTTTTTCAGCACGCAGTAGCTATGACGGATCTAAGCATTAACGCACCATGCTATGATGTGTAGCATGCTGTCGTGGATCAACAACGTGAAAGAAAGATGCCCAGACAAAAACAGATACTAAATATTTACAGCCGAAATACCGTATCTAAACAGTTCCGCCAACGTGCGCACTAGTGCATGTTTAATATAACATATCGAACGCAACCGCCAAGGCTTCTTCGTGTATCCGCAGAACCTTTATCTCAACTGGGACACTCACCGGGCATCTATAACCTTTTGTCCTTACGATTCGAACGCACAGAGAGGCTGAGCAGTTGCTAGATAAAATATGTGAGCTGAAAAAATGAGATACCACAGACCCTATTTTCTATTAAGACGCTGTCATTATGTGCAAATGCCATTTAAGGAAATGATCTTATTAAAACAAATAAAAATTACATTGGCGGATCGGTATAATTTCTTCAAGCGCTCTAATGTACAGAATACAAGATACTAATGAATTGAACCATGAGAAAGTTGACCATTATAGTAAGTCTCAGTAATTTTATTTAAAAGTTACTAAGAACAGGTAGTGTGAAACGGTTTTCGCCTCGAGCGTAAAATAGATTCCATAAATAGAGTGCACTTAAATAAATACAGCCTACGTGCATACAATGCACGCCAGAATTTTTATATCCTGGTCTCCAATTAAGCTCACATCTCGCATTGGGGCATGGGAAATTAAAAGGCAAAACGATTATTCACTAATCTGATCCAAACACTTTCGAGGCCATAGTTAGCTGTGCATCTGTACATATGTACTAATCCACTAAGGTCTTTTGAAGGTACTGTTGCTGTACTTGCCTTCGTCTAGTTTCGCATTTCTATGGCCTACACAACGTGGCACCGTTTATCTCTGCCATTTTGTAGATCCGCCTAAGCAAATCTAAAATTTGCCTAGGCATCACAAACAAGCTCGAAAGTTATCACACCATTGCACTGTAGCACAGTGCGTTTCGTAACTAAATTACCTGTTTCACAACTGCGTTCACAAGGTGGGAAGTATTATACTGCAAACTCAGCAGATCATGTCTCAAAATTGATGCACCCGTACCAGTATTTTACCGACTATTAAGCCGAGAATTATGTAAGCGTCTTACGGTTCGCAGAGAGGAAGGCTCATCTCCTGTTGCATGCTGGCTATTCTATTCGTCTATTTGTGAGTCTCCAAAGAGTATATCACAGTAGGCATGCACTCCTATCAATACTACATATTGTCATTAAAAGATATTCGTTAGTGCAAGGAGTATTTTTTGGATAACTGCTTTGTGGCTTCGGTACATGCTACGGTTACTTCTAATCGTTATAGATGAAGTGTATGTGCGCTATTTTTAGACTTACCAACCTTCGAAGCTAATTTTACATCTAAAGAATATAAAACACAGTAACACCAGCCATTTCGCATGCCAATTAGCAGTCGTGGAGCAAAAAATCTTGTTTTTAGTAAAAAAAGTACTGATGCTGGTTTAATTAAAACTTGTCGGTTTTAGTAAACAATTAAAAACCAACAAATACTTCATGGCTTCCAGGTAACTGAATTATGCCGCTTTTCTGTTTCTATAGCCTTTATTACATTTCTGCAGAACATCTTTGTAGAACGTCTCTCTGGCACTTTATTCGCACTTTATTTAAGCGATCTATTCGCAAACTTGTTGTCTTTAAAAAAGCTGCACGTTCATTGAGTACAACAGTTTGAAATAAGTATTAATATACTAGTATGCAGGCTGTTTACTTGGTGCTTCCGTAAAAAGGTCTAAGAATATTGTTGCATAGAACGGCAAAGAAAACACTCCTATTTACAGAAGTGCAAACGCTGTTTATAGATAGGCTATAATTGGCTAAACCGCGCGCACATATTTATAACAATATGTGTACAAATCAGAGTAAGTTAAAAACCATTCTCGCGTGTAAAATACTTTATGTTAACAACAAAAGTGTCTATAATGGATTCACTTCGTGGAAACTACATTCATTTTTCTATATATTTCAGTATGATGCTAAATAAGCCAGTTTCCTTCTGTCTAGCGTATTGTCATGTGGCGAGGTGGAAACCAATTTTGAGATCATTATTGCCAGTAAATACTGTATTAATAACGTTCGTCAAACGTCAGTGCACGGCCAGAAGCTTTTAGTAAAATAATTTACTCAAGAAATGAATTAAGTTTTAGCTGAGGACCGACCTGTTTTCCTGAAACGTTTCGTGCGGAACTCCGTACTTAGTCGGCGACCGTGTGTCAGCCTTATATTGACTATTTTTGCTCCTCCACTTACTCCAGTTGTTCAACATGAAGTGTCCCGAGATCCAGGTGATTTATCTTTAAAGGTGTTAACTCGTACGAATTTAGCTGGTCTCTAGCTCACCGGCAAAATCAATTTCGATGTTAAGGACTTTAACTTCAAAGATTTTAATAAAAAATACCTTATTGAAGAATTTGACACTTTGTACTAGAATATCAGATTGAAGTGTTTGCGTGGCGAGTAAACTCCTTATCGTAACGGCCTAAGTTATGTCTGTATGGCAAAAAAAACTTGAATATCCCCGTTTCTTCATACCCTAGCAATGACTAAATCTGAAGCGCCTATTGCCCATCGTCACAGGGATTATAACGGTTGCATTATGCTGAAAAGAAGTAGTCCATGAAGCGGAAACGAGGCAAAAGCAATGCAGTGCATTTGATCCATACTCGTAATGAGATGACGCCACTCTTTTGCAACGCAGCCGACATTGCCAGCGATAAATGGATAAAACCGATCAAAATCTCCGGAAGACCGGAACGCACCCGGAAAACGACCCTTGTCATAGAGGTCATACCTTGTTCCAGTGCGTTTGACCTAGAAGGTGTCATCTCATTGTGTGGCGTATTGTTTGCTTAAACGAACCATCGAACACAGCGGAACAAACTGCTAAATTCGCCAATGCACTAGCCTCCTAAGGTATCAGGATTTACATGTCCTAGCCCGAGCGGAACTTCCAAATCAACGAGTTGAGAATCAAAGCTATCAATGCTGAGAATCAAAGCTGTTTTAATGTGCGTCGTAATAGAGACGTGTCTAATGCGTGTTCATTTTTTAATCAACATGCTACTGTATTCAAGGAGTGGGCACAGTTCGGGGTAATTGTCGTAACTGCATGCATACAAATCACCTTTTAGGTTCTTTAATTTTGAATTGCTTTTGGACCCTGGAGTCCGTAATTCTCCAAGCACTTGTTCAGTGAGTGTAACTCAATCACAACCCTGGAGTGGATTAATGTGGGCTTACTCTCGAGAGTTGAGCTCGGCTTTTATCGGTAACCTCCGTACTTCTCAGAGGTCCATAACAAGTTTCGGGCAATTCACATGTGTGCAATACATTCAGATACAACACTCTGTAAATAAAAATATTTGTTTAATTGTGTTTCTTCCAATGTCTCCATGTTTCCCCATGTTTATCAAACACAAGTGTTTCGGATGTGGAGATGTCAACAATAAATTTAACTTAGCGGTGAAGCTGAAACACACCCAATCTGACAAGATTCGTAAACCTAAGTAAACATTTTTATGCCCTATTTATAGAACCTAATAGTCCTCGAGGTATTTCAGTTTATTTTTGTTTTAACATGTGATTCGCGCAACTTCATTTCAGTTTTTCTCGAGAAAAATCAAAGATTGATAAGAAAATCTAAGCGTACGATCTTTATAGATTTGTGTGTATGGTGTGGATGAATTTAATGCTTTATGCAGAAAAGCACTCTTGTTTTTAATTTTTAGGCCAAGTGTCGAGCTCGGTGGCGTGGCACATTCGCGTGCGCCTTGCCACCGGAGGAGGCACGTAGGTGCACGGGTTCGATCCCGCTGTTACACCTTCACATTTACGGGGTCCGTCTTACGGAGTAATGCAGAAAGCGCTACCGTGGATGTTAAATGTTGGCTAACGGTCAGTCCTAAAACAAGAAAATCAAATGCAATAATGAACAATCAGCGCCTGCCGAATTGTCCGCGTGAACTTGAGCGATAGATCAGTGCAAAACTTTAAGCGATTCAAAAACTATTAAGTTACAGGGAAATATATCAGAGGATTTGGCTTAAATTTAAACAGTTTATTTGATAAGTCAGGTTATGCGTATAATATAAAATAAAAACAGTTAGCTTTTACGAAAGAAATTTAGGGCACTCTTTGCTTGAACTTACAAATACGGTTCAGTTAGGTAGGCTTCAGAGTTGTTGGCGTAGTAAAAATTGTAGCTCTAATGGTTTCGAAAAGAAAGACAAAAGCGCATGGTGCGATGCTCTATTCATGGTGATTTCGATAAACCGTTAAACTTTTAAGAAGCACGTCTATATAATAGCACATTTTTAGCATAAATAGATAAAATATTTTGCCATAAAAAATACTTTTCTTAGACATAAATATGCTTTAAGATGTAAACTATGTCTCAAATAAAAGACAGCACAGTTCTAAATTCATAGCCAATCGAACATTGGTTTAGCTCGTTGACCTAACAAATTGGTTTAGCATGAAGAAGAGGTCACGGCGTGCCTTTAAGTTTGAAGTGCGTGGTTCAAATCTTGCAGATCACAAAGAAGTGTCGAGTTCGGTGGCTTGGTGCATTCGTATGCGACTGGAGGAGACACGTAGGTGCACGGGTTCGATCCCCGCCGGTGCACATTTACATTTATATGGAGTAGGTGCACAGGTTCGATTCCCGCCGGTGCACATTTACATTTATATGGGGTCCGTCTTACGAAGTGTAGCTAGATAGACTAAGCGAGTAGGCGAGCTCGGTGGCTCTGGGGTGCATTCGTATGCGCCTTGCGACTGGAGGAGACACGTAGACGGGTTCGATCCCCGCCGGTGCACATTTACATTTACATGGGGTCCGTCTTACGAAGTAATGCAAAACTGCTACCGTGCACGTTAAATGTTGGCTGATGGTCAGCTTTAAAAAATATAGATCACATAGGAGTAAATGATTCTACGTATTTACAATTATAATTAAGATACAATTTTTTCAGGCTGCGCGCGTCGTTAATTCGACAGCACTACTTGCAGCATTACCGACCTTGCATTCAGCTCCTGTAAGTTCATCGATATCAGTCTAAAGGGCTTTTACTGCATTACTTTGTAGCTTTAGTTTGTGGTTTCTCTCTTTCTACGAATAGCTCTTTCCTTTTTCGGCAAGCTATTGAATAGTTTTAGTAGGGGATTGGATAATACTCATAATATGCATAGACCTTTTTTTTAACTAGTTTTTCATGAAGACCAAATGGGCGAAAAGTCAATGGAGAGTTCAATGCCAACTGTGGTAACATTTCCCCTATGGGCTTCATTTCACCGCAGTCGGCTTGCCGTACTAGTAACGCTAGTATTCACCATACTTTCAATAGAACAAGATATTTCCTGAGCACGCTTCGAAGAATCTCTAAGGCTTCTCTAAAGGCGTCCCCCAAATTCAACTATAGTAACATAACTCAAACCGCCACATAATCTCCGCATAGCGCCCCCACCATAACTGCAAGCTTTGTATCCCGGCGGGCGGCCAGTCGAAGCTGTGTTTGCTTTCTTCACCGCCGTCTTGCGCCACAGGATGGGTCTCAAAGAGTAACAACGCAAGCACGGTGATGATTGCTATGAATGCAGACGACTCGAGACGCACAGGAACTGCCAGACATACACGGAAATACTCGGCACACACGCTCAAGTAGGCACATAGATAGAACACGTTGTTGCATGGTAATTCCGTAGCCCCAGTGAGCAGAGAGAGAGAGAACCGTATATACGCTCTACTGAGCAGCGACCCAACGTCTGAACAGTGAAAAGGATTGCGTTTTTCGTCTGTTTCCGGGCTTTGAAACTTTTCGTGGTTGTGGCTACGTGGTGCGCTTGCTGAGAGTTAGTAACCGGTCGTCACAGCCACCGGGCCTATGCTCTGGCCATGGAAAGCAAGAAACTTCCGCTATACACGACAGTATGGACTAACACAGGCATTTTGTCACATTGGCTCGTGTGAACTGCGGTCTCTTTTGAGGTGCGCGTGTGTCACGAACCCATTTTTTGGGATGGGTCAATGACCACCATACGCGTTTTCGTTGCCCGACGTAAAATGCAGTAGTTTCAACTAGAATGACGAACCAGGCTTCTATTACGTTCGTTGCTCAAGACACGCGGTGCTGGTAAGAATCTCGCTTTGCACGTAGATGTATGATTAGATGACAGGGAAAATAGTCGAGGCCAGATGCTGAATGGATGCTTGCAACTGCTCGTGAGGCTGCTTTAGCTAATTGGCTGGCGCCATAGACAGATTATTCTCGCCTAGGTCATCGTGTTGGCGCTTGTTTTGCTATAGAGATCGTGCTGCGCAGCAGTTTCTGCACACGACGCCGACATGAGCGGCGTTTAACCTGCAGACTTGTCGCGTCCGTATATTGGGCGGTTTTCGCTCGTATTCTAGCCACTGTAGGTGGATGCGTTCACGTATCTTTAGTTCTGTCGGCACATATGCATACAGCTAAGACTGTTTCGCCTCGAATGGCAGCAGGCTCGCTATATAAACCTACAGACCCATAGTCTCTCAACAATGCTGAGCACTGCTCCCGGCTAGCCTCTGGTCATCTAGTTGACGGCTGAGCCCTGCATAGATTAGTTGCTGCGCGGCCAAAAGCGGGAGATGATAAGTGATGTTGAAACCCACACTCATGCAACGGTAGTTTATACGGTCCGTTTGTGTAGAGATGCGAGGGGTAGTCCCGATACAAACGAGCAATAAACGCCAGCCGGTGGCTGCCCGGCCATCCTTCTGACGGTTCTGTCGTTCTGTTTCCCGCTACGCTATGCTATACGACTATACCGCACTGCACCCAGCGGTAGACAGGGATGCACACGCCAAGCGGGTTATGTGTGGCCATCGCCGGTGCTCATACAAGCTGTATTCCCTAAACAGAGTCACTCGTTAATTGGCGAATTACTAGTGTGTCAGTCAGTGTAGCCAGTGAGCGAGCCTATGCTGTGCCTTGTAGATCAAGACCAGTTGGCCAACAACGAGCCAGCCGTTACGGTCTAATATGAGTTCCTGGCACATCAGACGGTCTCAAACATAGTGTCTGTTCTAACTCCGCTCGTGAGGGTTGTTATTAGAGGGGCATTAGTCATTCGGCCTCATAAAACAAGGCCTAAGGAGAAATAATGATCTATAGTGGAAACGAGTTTAACGGCAGTCCCAAGCCTAACGTGGAAGAAGCAGAACAGTTTTTTCGTCATCCCATTGCTAGAATACGTCTCTAATAAGGCGCGTTCGTGTACAATAAAATGTCGAGTATTTAGACTTCCCAGGAATACAACACAAACAACTGGACAATACCGGAAACGACAAAAGGGTTTTAGGTGGACAATTACACGGGTGGACATATAGCAAACCTCTAGAACTTAGTTTTTCTTGAGAAACATCGTCACATATAAAACATGTCGAAAAACGAAAAAAATGGCAAACTGTTTAAAAAAGACACTAATATTTATCCGCATATATTTCCCATGAGTATATCAAGTAGAATATAGGTAGAATATAGAAAGGCACAAATTTCTTTAGATTTCCGAAAATTAAATACACGATCATGATAATGCTGAGTGATATGTCGCAAAGCTTCATTATGCAAAAAATTAATAATTTGCCATATCCCCATTTAAAAAAATGCATTCACTTTTAATTGTATATTGCAGTTTGTGTTCGATTGTGTGCTCGAGTTTGAATGCTTGATTGGGTTGCATGGAGCGGCTTGCGATTAATTTTGTTAGTTGCTGTATTTACGTCGTTAAATAGTCAATCTGTTTGTAAATGAGTAATTATAAAGCACTACCAATAGACAGATAATAGAAAAGCTATCGCATGTGTATGATTACTCAGAACCTTTCACTTAGTTCTATTTCTTCTATCATCTCTAGGATCAAACTGGCCCTTGTCTTAACGAATTTGTAAGAAATATTCATACTCAAAAAAAAAGCCGTCCCCAATAATGTCGCGTACTTCATGGTAGAGCTGTTAGGCCCGCAAAATTCACAAAATGATGGTGTTCTTCGAAGCTTGAAGCAAAGATATGGGTTTTAATCCGCATCATTAAAAATAAAAAGGAGACGTTAACTGCAGCTCCAGTAGGACAGAGACGGGTACGAGATGTGAGGCTTTGCCAGACTTTATTAGGGCTGCAGTGCAATGGTGATAGGCGACGCGAAGCATGACGTTAGCGACGTCAATTACATATATAAAGAAAAACATTATCTTTATGAAACCAGAGTTTAAAAGTTTAGTGAACTCAAGCGACATTTCTCGCCGGACACTGTCGACGTTTCCGGCAATTTCATCTTCGAAGAGATACCTCCTCGCGTGTTTGAATCGTAATTTAAACTGACGCAATTCCTTTACTTCACTTGGCCAAAGCGAAGGTCATCAATTAAAACATCCTATTAATAGTCTGTCAGGCTGTACATTTGTTTCGCAAAAGCTTTTTTGCATCGACGATAGTGCTTTTGTCATTATCAATTGACACGCATATTTACCCAACAACCAGTTTTTTCGTCATTCCACCTTCAATTGCCTAAGGGCCCATGATGACCTAAAAAGACTCTGGTGCGTTTTTGTAGAGCTTCAGTTCTAATGGTCTAAGATCGTAGCCGAAACGCACAGGCCAGACCCGTAAAGGCCGAGGCAGAAATGCATACTTGCCTTTATGGACCTAAACATTTATTTATGTTTATGACAAATGCGACTCCACGACATTCGCAACGAATGAACGAAGTCTATTTTTCTTTTTCCTCTCGCCATAGATTTCCAAATTCGGAGTGGATAGGAGATACTTCCCGGTCCTGTATCAAGCTAATACTTATCTCGAGGTTGTGTACTCGATGAGCATGTGTTTTTGAAGCCTCGTCTTTTGAAATGCTTCTGCACGTTTTTCTTCTCCAGTAAGTACATTTCCCGTTCTTAGTTATAGGCAGCTCTTTGGTTCATTTCTAGTAGTCAATGCCCCGCCAATGCCGAGAGCAGGGGACCCGAAGAAGTGGCACGAATGCACGCGGACGAGGCCACCCATCCTTCTGAATTGCTTGAACGAGCCCAGATGGCCATGCGGTTGAGTGGCAGAGACTAAAAGCTGCTTCGTGGTAAAAGAACGAAGGCGAGCGTTGAACGGGAAACGCAAAACGAGGGAAAGGCCCAGGAACTCACCAGCTTCAGTCTCCCTTTGAGTCCCGACGATGGCCGCCTTTCCTCCCGCCGCTCATTGGAGCCTGCCTTGATTAAGCGAATTGTTCATTGAAACTGAGACAAATTCGTTCAAAGAAGACGATGCCAAACAGGGTCGTCTTGGCATCCTCTTTCTTCTGCTAAAGCGGCCATGCTGCTTTCTCTTTCACTGTACCATTCCTCGCTTCTGCCGCAGGAGATTCGCTACTGGGTTGGCCGCCCCAACGCCTTTCCAGCCGCTCCCGCAAAGCCTGTGCACCACCGTCACAGCTCCCCCATAGCCAGTCATTCTGAAGCGCCGTCCAGACTTGCCTAGCTTCCCGAAGAGTTTGAGTTCTTCGGCGCAGAGCAGGACACGGCAAGAAAGAATGGACGTTGATGGCCACAACGAAACCGGGCAACGCAAGCTACGCCAGGCCATAACGGAAACCATTGAATTACCTAAGGAACTTTTCTCAGCTTGCCTTACCCTTATAAGGCCTACAATGGGAGGACAAGTTTCTCCCTGTGCCATTTTATAACAAGTACCGAATAGGAGAACTACACATCTAGTGCGTACGGGCGGTCAGCAGTCAAGACTATCAGTGGCTAATCACTGCGACTACAGCAACCGGAGACGTCAGCCTGGCCTACAGGCCGTATAGCTCCTACTTTGGCTCCTTACCATTGGGACTTAGGAGTCCACCAAGCCAACGAAGCGATTCAGGAGTCTTACAACGCAGCCACAGACTTGGCTATTTTACCCTTGGGTTCATACGAACTGGGTGAACTCGCTGTCTCTGCGGTATGTGGTCAGTGCTACAAGCTTTTGTGAAGCTTACGTGGCTGCAGTGAAGGAAATTGCGGTATGTAACAGGCATAAAACGACAACTTAGTTAATCTTGCGGGGAAACTGCTAGCCTGTGTGCCTAACAGTTGGCCGAGCATCACCCCCGTAGTCTCATGTCGGTTTGCTTTTCCTCAACGACTTCGTTGAGAGACCTCGCGTTGTCGTAATTTTTTTGGGCTAATCTGCATATCAAAAGGGGATGCTTAATACAGATAAATAGTGCACTGGAAGAGGACATACGGGAGTGACTCGTTCTTCCGTTTCAATTTCTTCCCCGTTATATCTTCGCTGTTTGCTACTTAACTTCAAAACCGTTGTCAGTTATTTACAAAAGCATGCGACTTGCTGGGCAGCCAACTCTATTCGGTACTGGCGTTCAGCAAGTTTCCAGCTAGACTTATAGATATAATCAAAAGGGAAAGCAATAGGCAAGTAAGCTAAAATCAGTGAAAAGAAACTAGGTGGCTGTACCAACAGTAATAAAGTGTGCCCCTGTTTTGGACACTAGTAATGCAACGAGATGACACAGATGACGTATAAACTGGTAAGGACCTTAAAAACCGGCGACAAAAATGTTGGGACTTCTTTAAGAAGGAAATCATTATAACAGATGTGAATACACTGAGGTGTCCATGATGCCTTGGTTAATACTAAATTGTGCTGCTGCGGTGATTCATGGACAGCGTCGAGGTTTTTACTCAGTGATAGGGCGTTGTCAAAAGCCACACTATATATCTGTTTTGCCCGTACTCACCAGTTAAGATTTTTGCTTTTCATTCTAAAGGAAGGCCATATAGCACATACAAATTATATATGCAGGTCAGTAATAATAAAAATAGAATAAGTAAATACACGTACAGATGGCAACAAAATATCGGTTTTTCGTTTCTTGTAATCAAGCGCCTATTTTATTCCTTTCACTCAACTGTTAAATTATCTCGGTGGAAACCGGCCGGATATGAGATCGGCACTTGCATCACATCCTGCAATGTCTCATCTTCATTCTGCCATTTCAGCCACGCCAGCAAATGCTTCTGCTGTTTTTTATACATGTTCACCGTACCGCAATATATGTGTGTGTGCGTGTAGGTATATGTGCGAATGTGTGTCTCTGGGGCTAAGCGTTAATCTCGCTATGTTCTTTTTCCACACGCCCGTCGCTACCATACCTGCCCCTTAGGAAAACTGCCTGGCCCAAGAACAGCGAGAAGGACCCGGCGACCGAATAGTCGGTGACCGCGGCTGCCTCTATAGGGAGCTAATTAGTATTAGCACCGCAGCCGCGATAGAGAATAGATAGAAGACATTCCTACGTCACTTGCCGGCTTTGACTTGTTGCCTGTTCGAAGACACAACAGTGCCTATCGCTATTGACTGGAGAAACTTGCCGGTTGGTGCGCTACTGAAGGCTATCGCCCGTTAACCCCAGCTTTCCCACACATACGCAGAGCATACTTCTTTCTCGCTCGCTACGGAGCTCTCCGAGGAAAAGTATTTTTACCTAAGCAAACATACGTAGAAGTATATGTAATGGATAAGAAGTAGAAAAAGATTTGAAGTAACCCCAGGGCAACAGGAATTAACACAGAACTGACCGACAGCCAACTATGGATATGGTGCACTACAAAAACGCTTCTTACCACAAAAAGACCACAAAAAGACCACATAGACTGCACACCGCCAGCAGCATTTATGGGCACTTCCTCTGACATCTTCAAAATGGTGAACACTTGCCATGAGTAAGATCAAAACACCTGTCTTAAAAGGACGCTCAGGTGACCTTGTTGCCCCTCCTGAGCCCTTCAAGAAACCAACTAGGTAAGAATATTTATATTTTAGAGTTTATCGAACAAAGGGCTGCGTAGCGCCGATACCTCACTTCTGCTGTAGATTCAGTAATTGACTGCGATACAAGTACTGCTATGTGCTTGACGCAGAAAATGCATCCTTAACAACATTATAGCTTGGATGTAATAAAAGGGGCGCATATCAATTCATTGATATGCTTATAAATGGAACATGCGTGCTCATCGCAGATATTACTCTGGTAAAAAATCAGTAAAGGTTTTGATAGAATTCAATAACACATTCCACAGATCTTAGATACCGAATGTAGCAAGGCATCCCGTGTGTCTATGTAAATGCAGACATAGATCTACATAGGGGAGTATAAAGCAGAAGCTTTTTAAAGTCTCAATAGACTAAACGTTCCTTGAATACCAAATATCAGATAAACGCATTTTGACCCCTAGATATATTGATCGGAGAGCAACTATCTACATTAGCCCAAATGAGGAATTGTCGACAAAAAAGCAAGGCACATTTCCCGTCAAGTTATGAACTGCACGTCCCGTATATTTCCCGAAATACCTCAAGGGTGCGTACGTGCCATCGGTCCATAAATACATTTGTAGGGTGAACACAGAGTTGGGAAATGACCACCGCCACTTGGAAACAATGACCGTCAGCCAGTTCTCAGCCAAGCTGTATAAATAGGTCACTTCACCAACTAAAGAAACCCGGGACAAACTTGGCTAGCAAAAGTCAACTACAAGGAAAAAATGTGAGACAAAGTAACGGAAGCAAAACTGGAAAAGGTCCAAAAGGTAAAGCGGCCGAAGCGTGCTATCGATGACAGGTCGACCGGGCGGTAACAAGAAGCCATTTGAGTTATTTGACAGCGGAGGAGCCAGAGGCTGGGGGGAAGGCGAAGTAGACCAAAGAATAAATAATGTACACCAAAAAGAAGTGACGGATAAATAATGGGAAAACTACGGCGATAGAATCCATTAAATTAGGATAGCTCTAGCGGGACGAGAACCCCAGGTCGAGTAAGCCTACCCCACAAACCCTCGAGGAGTTCTTGCCTGTCATATTACAGCACCACCCTGAATCGCTTAAAGTTCTCAGAAATGGACAAACTTTGCACAAACGCATTGCCTTTGCATTGTTTATGACTAACGATGGGTCGATGGCGACGGTTAGAAAGTCAGAGGTATGTCGCCAGGTGTGACACTGTATCAGAGTGAAGTTAGTTTCCTAGGAGAAAAACGGTATACCCACAACTATATAGAGGAAACAAGAAGGGCAAGACTTGACAGAAAGAAGTCACTTTTTTAATTTCTCCGTAGATACCAAACTACCAAAGATTGACGGTAATTTGTGCAAGCGCAATTTATGTTCATCGTTAGATGCAAGTCGTGATGTTCACTACCGTTTTCAACGCAATCATAGGATAACTTTAAAGTTTCGCCAAGCTGTCATGGTAGTATGCCGCTTAGATGGCAGCGACATTGTAGTCCGTGTCTAACGGAACCAATATGTTCACTAGCGGGTCTAAACATTGTTCGCAGTAGTTCCAATTACTAAGAGTACTACTAAATAGTAGTAAAAATAAATCCTATACGATACTACGACACATGCAGCAATATGCTTGTTATTACGACAAAATGTTACGCCTAAAATAAAAAGAATACAAAAATATTACCACCTAACAGATCGTACCAGGTGACTACTTCGCACGTTCCATTCCGGTGTGAAAGGACCTACAGATTGGGCTCATCTTAGAGAATTTAGCAGACCGTTTCAGATGCAAACAGTCCTCATTTGAAAGGTCCGGCTGCACTGTTCTTTATAGTGAACTTAAACGCGCTAGAATCGCCCTGCATCTGAACCAAACCGAACAAACTTTACGATCTGCAGTATAAATAGCTTATATCCTGTTTTTGTCAAAATCTGGATTGATTCACGGTCGGCCTGCCAGCACGTTCACTACACGTGTGTACAACATACATCTGCTAGAGAGGTGCCCTCTTTGCGACCTTCTCAGCACGGGAAGATTGGTTTTCTTTGGTGCTCTTGGCTAACAAACCGCTGAAGTGATTGACTTGATGATGTCCTCGAGAGACCGAGAGATGAGACTCTGGAGACCCATAGTGGGGCTCCCGTCGGGCCTCAAATGAGTTGGGAATGAACAGCAACTGTACCGCGACTTTGGTAACCAGACTAAAAGCGCAGCTTGTTGAGCTGTGGAAATTTGTAAAATAGGCGGTAACAACAAAACAGAAAATATTGCCGCGCAAAATAAACGATTTACACAGCATCTTCAAGAACCAAAAAGTTCTCTTAAGTGGAAAGGCTTTGCAGATGTTGACTTGTTTAGGCATCACTAAAAGGGTATCTGTTTGACAGGCAATATAATATTATTGCACAAGTTTTAGGCGAATTAAACTCTCAAGGATCAAACTCTCAAGTTTCTGGACAAGAGAAACTTAGGCGAGAATCTCATACGAAGCTGATTTAAAGATAATGTTGATAATAGAAGCCTTTGAAGAAGGTGAAAAATAAATAGAACCGCAAGACTTAGCATTTTGTAGCGCAAGAAGTACGCAGTAAATGCAGATTAATGAATTATAGGGGTAAAAAATAAAAAGCACGTTGATGAAGATACAGAATCAGGTTGGAGAAGACAAGTGAGCAAGCTATCATTGGAATAATAATAATAATCACGTCATGATAATAAATATACGTACATACATCTTGTACATTAGACGATACGAGATTTGACAGATAGAGCGAAATATATATATAAAGTGTTTTCAGAATATTTTTCTCAAAAGCTGTCGCCAATAGGGCAGGTAGCATCCGAAGGTTATTTTTATGTGTGTGTTAAATTGTGAAGCCAGTTCTTTTGTGGGTGTCAGGTTAACCACACAATTATTTCTGTATGCCAATAAGTCGAAACGCCAGCTTGAATGCTACAAGTCGTTCTTGTAAGCAAACGTAATTTAACATGTTTTTCGTAAGAACAAATACATAGTTTAGATATTTTACCAGGAATTGGATAAAACATATCTAGTATTGAAGATTTTCCTAGAAAACGGTTAGAAATGAAACAAAAAGTCTAATTTTCTGATCTCCGTGGACTGAAACGGCGCATCTAATGGTAATAAAGATCTGTCACAGCTTTTATCTATTCCAATACTATCATTTTATATATATATATACATATATATATATAAGAATTTACATCAAGTTTAATTCTTTCCAAACAGAAAGAACCGAAACCTTTGTTCAAAAAACATGCTCTAATACGTTTTTTTTTGTAGAATCTGATAGTTTTTGAGTTATTTCAGCTTGTTTCCATTCTTAAGATTAAAGTACCATTAACACTATAGCCTTTAATTAATCTGATATGTTTGATATGAGTGGTAAAGCTTTAGATTCAAGGCCAATGTCTAGCTCGGTGGCTCGGCGTACTCACATTCGCCTTGCGACCAAAGGAGACACATAAGTGCGTAGGTTCGATCCCCGCCGTTATACATTTACATTTATGGGGTTCGCCTTACGAAGTAATACAAAAAGCGGTACCGTGGACGCTAAATGTTGGCTGATAGTCATGAAAAAAGGATATAAAAATGATGTTGTTCATTGTTATTATTACCGCGAAATACCAGAATACCACTTGAAATGCCTCCACTAAAAGCCCATTGGATTTCAAGTAAGAAGGTACTAGAATATGTCTTGTTTAAAACGCAATAATCTGTATTAGAAGTTAAATTATGTGTGTAGTAGCATTTTCTAGTTGAAATGAAGATATGCATTAAGTGGTGGACCTTGAGAATTTTTTGCAAAGGAAACAAGATATTCATACCATAATATTCGATGTATGACTATCACTGGTCAACATTTACATTTAATTTATAAAACTTTAGCATTTTTTTAAGGGTAGATTTAAAAATGGATAAACTGCAGATTTTTAAGTATTCAAAGGACTATTAGATATCCTACGGGAGCTCTAGGGCTGCACAGAAGAAACGCTTGAAGTCACCGTCTTCGGTTAAGATTCCGAGTTATACCGGATTATCTAGGTTTTGGACCTTTTTCTGTAGTAATATCAAAGACAAATCAAAATCTCTGCACCCAAAGGAGGTATCCAAAAGCTTCACCATTAGACGCGTGTCAAAGTAGTCCAGTAACACATTTTATAGTACCTATAATCATTCAAAAAAAGGAGCACAAACAGAAACACATGTTTAAAATGGTTAGATTTGCTGATTTTTTAAGCATTTGTATTTGACAAAAATACGCTTCTTACATATTGTCATTTGTCTTGGTTTCGGCGTGAATTTCAACTGGTTCAAATTTTTTTTTCTGAGAGCCGCTTGGATCTCAATAGAAGCGTAACTAAGTAAAGTTATCGTTAGAAAACATATTCACGCGGTTAACGAGTAGCCTTTACATCCACGATACGTTAAAACCTGACCAACTACAATTTTCGCAAGCCCAGATATGAAAATTTTGTTTGTTTGTTTGCGCTCCCGTAGAGATACATGTGGGTCCCAGGAGAACAATATTTTCAAATTAAATGACATTCACGTCGAGAGCAGTAAAAGTTTTCTTAAATTATCCAAGCATTTTTATTTATGGCGTAACAATTCATCCGGCGTGAAGTTTTTTAATGATGTTGTTCGTATTGTCATTTGTCTGTACGTTACTTATATAAAACATAAAATATAAAATCTGCCTAATACACGTGTTTTCATATGATTTTTCATATATATATATATATATATATATATTATTTGTAACTGGTGTTTGTTATGTCCATAGCTTGTATAAGTCTGTATTTAGGACATACATTATCAATATGCTGTGATAAGTATTTTATTGTCATTTTCGAGTCAAACTTTTTCTATTAAATGAAAATCGTTGTGATCATAGAGATGGCCTGCTAGGTTTCAAGCTTGTTAGCTGCTGCCGAAGTTGGCTAAGGGCACACCAATTATCTCAAATTAGGATCGGTTCGTTGTTTCTGATATAGATCATAAGCCCAGTGGCTTAATACACTCATGTGCGCCTTGCGACCAAAGGAGACACGTACGTGTACAAGCTCCACTCCCGTCCTTGTACATTCATATTTGTAGAGCCCGCCCTACGAAGCGATACAAAGGCAATATGGGGACACATATCAGTTGAATAACTGAATTGCTGTTTATTGACATTTGCTTTTTTAGTTGAGCACGTATTGACAGCTGCGTTACGTTATATTGGCAGAAAATATTAAAATGTATTACTGTCAATCCACACAATAATAAATTCTCGAAGGTTCATTGCTATAATCATGAGTTTTTTCTTAATTAGCCCTTGCTATAGCATTACCTGAAAATAAAGTACTTCAGTCCTCAACAAATGTTTTTGAGTTATTTCAAAGCAGACTTTGAAATTGCATTTCTCCAGGTTTAACTTTTTTTTGAGGGGGTTTGGGAAAGGCATGATGCCCATACGTCACTGGCGGCCTGCAGAGGCTAGTGTGGGATTCGCTAATTCACTAAAACCCTATTTTCCCCACTTCCCTATGCTCGGGATCGCGTGAGCACTACTTTGAAGTTCAGGTCTTACCTAAGTCATGCTTAACAGCTGCGCGTAAATATGCGCGTAGAGTGCTTCACGCGTTGTTTTCTCAGGTTGATTTTAGTTGAATGCTAGTCCTAGTAGAAACTGCAAATGAATCCTTATCCGAAACTGCAAATTACTCTAATTTACGCCAGTGTCTGTCTTAGACACAAATCAAGAGTATATCCTTGGCCGGCTAACAGAGCTTACTTGTTTTAAGGGACACTTGAGATCGACTGCTAATCGAAGATGACTCGTTCATTTGAACCCCACTATGTACACGTCCGTTTGTAGTTCATTAAAATGAAACAATGTTAAAGAGCCCCGCAAATTTCCCAGGTATGTAATGTGGATTGAGGGGGCTAAGCTTAATGAGTATCACTTGAGTCAATAAGTTTATGTCAGAGTGGAAACTATCGTCGAATAGATCGGGCCCGAGTTCGAACGAACGTGGCCAATCAGTTCAAGGTCATTGGCTATTCCACCTAGGCTATAAGTGTCTCGGCATGGTACTTGCTTATCCCTATGCACCCTTAATGAACCAAGTTGCTATACTATTCGCAAATCCATACTAGCACAAATTGTCCTCTCTATCCCTTGGCCGTCCCACTGCACTATCAGCTCGCTCTCAGACTCGTGACTTTATGAAAGCCAACATTGTTTGGCTGCATCGTCAAACGTTCGATTCTCAACAAGATACAACTTCTACAAATGACGTTGTACAAGCACGAATGATGAAAGCGAATTGGCCAGTAATTGTGTCAACGTCTAGTATCTAACCAATAACCTTCGTTTTCTCACCCTTTTCTTCGGTTCTAAGCCCACCTCGCCATCTGCTGTCTTTGGAAATTGAGAATGCAGAGAGAATCCCGGCAAAAAGACACCCTAATTATAATTACTGCAAGCGAATTATGTCATGCACCAGCAGCCCGCGAACATACACACAGTAGAATTGGTTCTGATAGAACGTCCATAAACGAGGCTCATCCGGCGTTAATAATACACAACTTCGCGCTTCTAAACTGTTCTAAATTCTGCTGATCGAGATTATCGCTATCCTATAGTAGCGATTGTTTCCGACGCCAGTTGCCTATTGCTGGTCCATGAAATGCATACGTCAGCGTCCCTGAGGTAATAGCCCAGCCCACTTACTACTCTAGCGTGGATACTTCAAGTTTTCGAAAAACAGAAAAACTCGTGAGAGCAATTTTACTTTGGAGAATCGACATGGCTCGGGGAAAACACTCTGCACGTCCTACCTCTGTTTGTTGCAAACACGAAATAGATAAGATAGACCATTCACCAGCGCATCTGCGCGAGGCTATAATAATCGCATGGTTACAAATAAACCGTCGAATTATTTCGTTAAAATTTCCAGCCGTATCGCCTAAATGTTGCCTGAATTTGGGCTTGCTTCGCTATTCTCGTCAACTGGTTGTTCGATGAAAATCGATGATGAGCCGGCAGATCTGCTTAGTTTGGTGATAGCTCTGATAGCTTTGTCGCATGGATAACCGGAGATGTGCGTTCGACAGGAGTAAACTGGACTGTCGAAGCTAGTATGAGGAGGTTGTGAACTGGCAGGTATCTTAGTGCCCACGTCTACTACAGGCGACACCTTACCAAAGCGATAGTCGTAGCAGGAAATTGAAAAATTAAGCAACACGCGCTGAGGCGTGATGGAAAGTACTAATCCTCACCCTGCAGCCAGTCTCATTTGAAATGCCTGGCGTGTTTCGGCCTGAAGGAGTATTAAAACCTCGTTACGACAAACGGGTAGGTTTCATTTATCAAACATTGAGGGATCTACCCCCCTTTTCTTAGGCGCCAGATATTCGCTCGAACCCTCCGTGTCACCCATTCCGCAGGGGTTGTGAGCTTCAACCCGTTGCCTGCTTCGTTGACGACGGTAACGAGCACCGCCGCAGGGCGCAGAGGCATATGCCATCGCAAAAAAGAACACTCGATGAGGACGAACCCAGCTGTTATATGTGTATAAACCGTATGTAAGCAGCATCTCGACACGACTGACGTTGCATAATATTACTTGACCCAATATGCGCATACTGTGGTAACGAATAGTCGCGACGGCTGCGCAAGGTAGAGGGCATAAGGTTGTAGGAGCAGAGGTAGACCGCTATTAGTAAAATGGTCAAAAGCGAAGTCGATATGACGGTCGGAGGGCCTGAGCCGACATTTTTCTGCTTGCCGCATAATTATTCTAGGTGCACCTCGTGGAGTGTTATTCCGCTTGGTCGAATCAACGCTTAGCCCGGTGGCACTGTCCATGGACTAGGAAGTCAAATATATATGTATATAAGCCTATCCGGGTGTACGGAGGGACTTGTTGTAAATAAACGATTTTGGCTGTATCCTGAACAGGCTGGAAGTACTTCTACATTAACATAAATACCCGCTGGGTTAAGCCTCTTTGTATAGATCAAAAAACCATCCTGGTGCACCTGGAAAACGACATCTACGTTCCGCGTATGTGCTAAAGGATTCAACACTAGTGAGTGGATTCCGCATAGCTGCCGAAAACGTAACTTGTGTCCCACGTTTTCCGAAATAAGTGGTGTAAAGTTCGAGAAACTGGTTATTTAAATGCATGTTGTAATAGATCATTAATGTACCCCAGTTTGAAAATATTTCATATTGAATAAACATGTGCTGTATTATTTCGCGTTTGTTAAATCGCACTTGAGCCTGTTATTGCTACCGGATGAAGCGAATTTAGCACCCGCAGTTGAATTTAAAGTGTAATATAAGTTACCGTAATAGATATCGCAAAATGCGCATCCGTTCACTATTGCTCAACTAGTTGTGCCTGCACAGCCAAACCTTCATTTAACACCAGGGGTATCTATGAAAGTCGCGTTATGGGAGGCCGTATAAGAAGTCCTCCTTAAGCCCTGCTAAACCTTAATAATAGTTGACTCCTGTGACTGAGAACAGTCGACATAAGCCCAAACTAGGCCTTTCGGTGCTGTCCCATCTCCGACAAATGCAGACGAAACATAGTACGGCCCCTGCTTCTTTCTGTTCCTAGTTCCGAGCGAGGTGCGTGTCCACAGTTTATTGTGACGTCTTTGACGCCTCACCGACCGAACTAGCATCTGTCCTAGAAACCCAGTGAGCCTGGGTTTGCCTTCTGCTTTGTTGTAATGAATCCTATTAGGCGCTTGATAAGGCAACCTCGCCTTGCTTCTCAGTTTCTCTCAGATCCGGACCCATCTAATGGTAAAACAGGTAGCTTTGGCTGGCTCCTCTCAGTTTCGGCGTCTCTCTGCTTCTTCAAGTGCTTCAATTGAAAAAGCCCTTAGGTCTTGATGGCCCGAGAGCTCGTTATCTCTGTGACAACAGAGACAACGACGAGCCAACCTAAGAGCTGGTTCTGTCTTCCCTATGAACGATTGGGAATACCCGTTAGCGTTGCGTATTGTGATCCGTAATAGGTAACCGCTGGCTTTATGCTGCGAATATATGGCGCCATTCTCAGTTTCGGAAGAATAAATATGCCTCAGCCGTCGATTGGTATCGGCCAAGCCACGAAAACCTAGGCAATCATTAGAATGAACCGTTGATCAATAACCATGAAAAATACAGCAGTGTGACTGAACTAACGCATTTCTCTAAAAACAGAGTAATAGCAGTATTTAATGAGGTTTTCAAGCCTAAAAAGGCTCTACTTCTGACGTAAATGCTTGCTACTGCGTTTAACCTCAATTTGCAATATCAATCCTAATGAAATCGTATTCTGATAACCTTGCTGTTAGAGACGATATTCCTCGACCCCACAAAATGCCTGCTGATACAGGACGAAACCTGGATGGCTGACTTCTAACGCCGACTAGATTGAGACAGTGTACGAAGTCCATTGCAGGCTCTTTTTATCTGTAATTAAAGCGTGTCTTTTACGTCGGTTGCTTTTGGGATACACTGAGTAGTATGGTTCGTTTGGGCGTATGGTCTCTGTGTAGACTGCACCGTATGCTTGCCCTTCGAGATAACAAATCTCTTTGGCCGGTCTTGCGAGACGATTGCTGTATTCGTTTCTTGTTAACCCCTCTCGGCCCCCTCAACCTGTGTACTCACCCCGTCTCAAGCTTAAAGCCGTTCTTGCATTACGTCGAGCATGCTACGCACACAAAGCAGTATATCAGTGTGACATTAGCGAGATTCGAACTGGTAAGCACTAGCTTAACAGCCTAATTCATTGGCCACCCAGACCACCACCGCGACACTTGAAACGCAGATAGGCTAAGTTAGTTTTTTCCAAAATGGTCTTATGAATTATGAAATTGTTCCCGAATCAGTCTTAGAACGTTATTCGAGCTAGGCCAGTGGGCGGATTCCTAACAATACACATATTTTGTTCAAGCAAATGTTTATCAAATTCAGTTTGACTTTCAGAAAGTTCTCGTATTTTTTCAATATCATGGCTGCCACACGTATAAAAAAGCCAAATTGTGATCATCGTTGTAAAGATATGAGAAAAATTCCCAATGATGAAAGACGTACACTAGTGTTTCCGGGCAAACTATTGCGTCTATGGAATCGCGGAAAAGGGAACACCTAATCCCAAAATAGAGGCAAACTCTTGGTGTCATCTGATTCAGCCATCTTTGTCGAAATAGGCAATAATTTAAATAACTCTATTGATGAGCAAACGGTAATTAGTAGCTGCAAGTTGTTAGATATAATTAACTTTTTTCGTGTTATCTTCTATAAAAGCGACTTTCTTGATGATCTATGAATGAGCACTGTCCATCTTATCAGTCAAATGCTACCACTCATAATCAATGTTACAGTATGATTAGCAATACATTGTCCGTTTCTACGAAATGTTGTAACCGTTACTGCAAACCATTGTTGCTACTTTTGCGGTGTAGTTAGCAGCAGTAAACAATGTTTAAAAAATATAGGTTATACTTAGTACGCATATCCGTTTGATAGACTATAGTTGTACTCAGGCAAGTGGATGTTGCTGCAGAGATCTGCGAACAAATACAATGTGATCGATAGCGTATGCAGTCAGCGAGTGGACGAAGTTTCAAAGGCCACTTCATGAGTGAAACAGCGGCCTAACTACAGTAAGCGTACCATTTGGCATCTCTAACCTTCCCTCGTCATTGGGCTTGCCTCGCATCGCATCGCGAGATTCCGTGCCGCGAAGCATTATCGGCTAACTATTTAGCCATCAGGGTTTGTCGTAGATATCACAGGCGGCCGCATAGGTAAGCAATCTTCGGTTCTTTATCTAATAGCAACGCAACCGCAGACGTCCATGATTGCAGTTCTTTTTTCGTCGTTCATTTTACGTAGATGCCGCATGGTATCCGATTGCAAGATAATGCCAAAAGCACAGCCGCCGTTTCGGCCACGCTATGTCGTCCTCCACATTCAGGGCCAGGTAGTAGGCCTAGCTTATGCAGCTCTACGTTTCTGCTCCACCGCCGACTATCATCAAGTACATTCGAGACAGCGTCTGACCTTTTATGTACATCCCCATTACCACTGCGGACAGGCACACAGTGATCCACTTCTCCCGAGTTCGGCCCCATGTAACCCATCGCAGTGCTAACATATACTTTAAACAGCGCCCGCCAGCAGCTGAGTCTCCACTATTGTCGAGTGAGATCGTTACCCTCTTCTAGCGCCCCCCAAACTTTAAAAGCGGTCGAGAAACGAAAAGTCTACATTTTTCCCGAGCCTTGTTTCTACTTCTTTATACCAGAACATGGTTGTCCACTGGGAGTTTGCCTCGAGTCAGAGGAGGAGAACGGAATCGTTGCTGGCTAAAAGCCATACGATGACTGGGCAATGCCAAGAGGTGCGTTTTATTAAAGCACACAATTCAGCTTAAGAAAACAGCCTGCCCAAAAGCTTCGGTTTAACTAGAAGACATAATCTTGCAGTTTCGTGCTCCACTTCTCGCGAGTCTGACCAAGCGATAGCTGTCGTTCCGTTCTGCGCATCGTATACATCCCACTGTAGTCCCCCGATCCTCATTATATTACCGACTCTAAATTTAAATTTTTAACTTTTTTCCCATTTCCCAGCTAAGCCCTGTCTCGCTTAGGCCGGTATTCCGCGCTGTACAACCTGTCACTAACCTTATGTCCGGTACTACTAACGCTGGCCCAAACGAGCGCCCAGATCTGTGCGGCACCTCTGACACTATCGGCACTTTAGAGGTCTGGGGGTGAGGACATCATCTTCCACATCGTTCGTCCTCCCATTTTGTCCCTTTTGGCCGCTATTCTTCCACAAGAGCATCTCGCCTTTGTTCAACTCACTCGTCCGTTTGAATCTCTCCAAAACGAGTTTCAGTCTGTCTTTTCACGCCTACACACATGAAAATTCGCCACACACTCGGCTAAAAAGCTCATCGACATGGGAAAAGAGGCTTACATTTTCGCTGCTATCACTCAGCCCCTTAAATGGGACCCGCGTTACCGGAAGTGTATGCACAGCACGCTAGCATGCAATTTCTGCCTTAGCCAAACGATTTTCCGTTCAGTCGTCATCAAGCAGGTAAATTACAGTCAATAATCTTTATAACTTCATGCATACGATTTATAAGAAGATAATACCCTGAAATAGCTGTTGATAATAATCTCCCGGTATATGTCTGTCTTCCCCGTTGACACGGGTAATCTAGTTGGTTGCACGTAGTGAAAACGTGGAACGTAAATACACTATGTGTTTTATATGCTATTGTAATCAAAATTTATTAATCACATTCAAATTTTATGCGGCTTATGTGCTTATAAAGGTGAAATTACTTTCGATCAAATGGAAATTTTATAAAATGTTAGTATAATTTAAAACTAGACAATCTAAATAAAATTAATAAATACATATATATACAACTTGACCTTAGATTCACATTGCCCAAAAAGGTAGACCTACGGTTAGTACAGGGATGGGAGGAAGCGTATTCGTACGACAAGCATATACTTTTTGGTTATATATTGTCCCACTCAATACGAAAAGTGGAGTATCTACGTTTTCTTACTTATTATTTGCACAAATGCTACAAATGTACCGCAATTATATTTTAATACAGTATCAAATGCAACCTCGTATATGCACGTATATAGCCACATCGGCAATAATTGCAACTACGAATATGCGCAAATTGATCACCCCTATCATCTAAGCAATCCTGTAATTAACACATTCCCTTATACAATAGCTTCTATACCTAATCCTGACAGATTTTACACTCACACATTTCGTGAAATGCTTCTTTGATATATCGAATTACATCTCATGAGAGATATATGTGTTTTGAAGAACGTAACACTAACCTGTATCGTTCGGTTTATAAAGTTTAGTCTTTGTTCTTCAGCGTGTTCGCTATTACTTCTGAATATTAAAATCCGAAGATCTGCTTGTCAACTTTTCCTTAATTAAAAGCATCCTTGTTCATATGTAGCTTGTGTTCTTTTTGGCCTCTCTATGTTTACAGTTTCTACAACGAAGATAAAATATTGAAGGTTCTTGTTTCGCAAACAGCAGGTGTACAAGTCAAACGTAATTAAAATGACTCGGTTAAGTGTAGGTGTTGTCTGTCGGCACTCCTGATTATATGCGGTTATTTACAGCGAACGGTCTCGCATTGTGGGGTCAACCAAAAAATTTACAGACTGCCAATCTGAGTTTGAGCGTCAAGGAATACCCGAAAACAGAACATACAGAAGCACTTCGTGAGAACTGAACGAAAATATTTGAAACATTTTTGGCGCCGGAACAGGCGATATAGAAAAAACCTTGCACTAAACTCAAAACGACCAGATCTATTTTCAAATTTTGAAAAGAAGCCGATATAGAATTGTAATCCGCGGAAAAAATGAGATGTCAGTCAAAGTTTCATAGACCACCGCCCAGATAAACGATAAGGATAGCTTTGATTTTCAACAGAACGCGACGCCCTTGAATTACGCCGAAGCGATGCGTGTACTTCTGGACCAGAAACATCCTAATGAAGGGATAGGTAGATGAATGGTAGGTATCTAATGAATAGCACTTCGGTCGCCGATCCTCACCTCAAAGGATTTCTTCTGCTAAGATCTTATACGAGATACATTCTTTTCCTGGAAACCACATTTCTTAGATGATATAAACAGATATATTTGGCGAACTTTACGAAGGAATGAATGACATGAAGAGGAATCTGTGAAAGCATATGTTTAGTCTTACCGGGTTGGTCACAGGGCTAAGCAAATAGTGAAGGTGGTGAATTTAGGCATATTTGCAACTGTAGCTCAACATACTGTACTGAAATATTGTGCAAGATTATGTCATTTCAGCATATTATGAGTGACCAAACTTATGAGGGAACCTGGCAGCCGGACAAGTAAGGAATACGGCTTCATAAAGTCATGCAAGCCCGATATGCGCAGGCTTTTCTGGAGGCCGGAACAAACCAACCTCTGTTGGTTTGTTGACTATTCGGTACTTTTAGCGAATCGGAACATCTCAAAGCTGTTTGTTACTACGTTCGACCTATTTTAACGCATCAGGAGATTCATCAAGAGATCCATGCAGACGAGATCAATTGTTATCTATGGCACCAGCAACCTTCTGTTTAGTGCCAATTGGTTATTACCATTTTTTCAGAAATCGTTGGTAGGTAGTTAACCAAAACCGGACGAGTGATAGAGGCTAGCTCGCAATGCTCTTTACTTTCGATCAGTGCAGTAGTTCTAATCCTGCCTAATTTTGTCAGAAACTAAGCAGAACTCAATGAAAAATTTAGCACATGTGCCAAGGGCGACTGGCAAGTAATAAACAGCGTTAGAAGTTCACACCGGATGCCTCTGATCTCATTCGCCTTACTGTCGCAGTAAGTTCGAAATTTTCTGAATGTCTAGTAATCTAGCCTGAGGGAATGGTGGTCGTCAAGCTTCCAAGTGGATACCAATTCTGACCAAATTTCCGCCTGAACTTGGCAAGAGGATACAGTCTTCTAACGATGTTTACCTAAAGGTGAGTGAAGCGGGCCTTGTAGAAGAAAGTTTCAGTATATTAGAGTTTCTGCCCACACATGCAACGGCCATTATAATAAAGAGTCTAGTGAACCAACTTTAAGTGCCAGCGGTACAGTTTGATAACGCCGTCAAAAGCTTGGCACCAAATATCACTCTTTTTAGGAGCTTTCTGGTTTGGACTCATTTCTACCGTAGAGACGCGCCAACCAGAACACCTCGCAACACATTTACAAAGCCAAGTTTATACCGTTAACATTGTGCATCGTAAACCATCTTCGCTGGTGCCTACGCGCAATAACATGTGCGATATGATCATAACCAAGCTACATTACGAATGTTGGATTTCAGTGAGCGAACTCCTTGAACAACTTTATCGATAATTCAAAAATAACTAAATAATGATCTAAGATCCGAATAATGATGAACTATCACTTAACTTACAAAATAGCGAAAAACACCGTTTCCCACACCGATATGGTATACATTCGTACTGGATGCAGCACTAATAGCGTTTTCGATAACGTGATGAAGATTTCTAGACAAAAAGACTGACAAGCAGCGTTTATTAAAGAACTTCGTTGCAAATTCGTAGCAAAATCTCACGTTAGAATGCAACTCAAAATAGAGCCGCCAGGAAAGGTGTTTTTAAATATGTCATGCAATGAATCGTATTGAGAAGGGTGATATTTGAGCCAATAATTTCACGACCAAGTGGAACCCATCTTTTCAGTTAGCCAAGAGTGCCTGAAGGGCCTCTTAAGTGGTCCATGAAATTACTACTAATTCAACTTGGCTGGTCTCTAGAGGACCGACCTTTAATTTTCAGGATCAGTAAATTTTCTATCAAGGCCTTGCTATGGTCGATTTCACAAGAACGTAGAGTTCGGTGAAGAAGAACAGTAAAATACGTTACAGTTAAATCATTCGAAGTGCGTTTCTACTTTTCCCAAATATCTCGGCTGATCACAATTTCTGCATAAGATTTCGTTTCGGTGAAAGTTTTGAACCGCATTTGTCTAATATACTAAAATCCTGCACGATGAAAACTATGGTGTTTGTAGTATATACTGGGTATGCGTTGACGAATGGGGCACCTACAAAGAAATTGGCCTAGATAAAAAATATTTTTTGTATATACAGCATCGTTCAAAAGTACAATGGTGTTTAACAGGAACTGTGTATAATCTAAATAGTCTATCGGGCCCATTCAGGTTAAGATATTCGCACATAATATGAGAAAAAGATAATATAATAAGAATGAATGCAAAAATCCGTCATCATCTAATAAGTCTCACAATAGTGCCCATCTCATGTTTATAATGGCTATATTTATTCTTGTTGACGCGGGAGTACTCATCGATCATTGTAATACCCGGTTTATTTTCGCTTGCCGATATAAAAATCCCTCCATACTCATAACTTTCAACTCTTTTTCTGGACAATAACAGTGTCATGTAAATTTGCTACTTCACGCGTTTGACAGCTGCGCCTGCGAATTCTCTTGCAGCATCAATAACTTGTCGCCAGAGAGGAAACAGCGATCTAGGAGCTTGTCTCGTTCCTCTCCCGTTTACTGTTCACCCGGCCTTTACAAACTTTTTGTTCGTTTCAAGGGTTCGGCCAACATTAAATGATCCGCCTTCATTTCTCAAGTTGACGCCTACGTCAGCTCCCATTGCAGATGCTCTCAAATCACAGCAAACAAGCAGTGTAAGTACCTTATCGTATACATACATATATATATCAACCTAGACTATACAAATGGGAGCACATACAACAGTACAAGAGGAATAGAGGATCGTCAATATTGTTACCAGTCAATCAGCCCAAAGCAGGACTATAACCGGTCATGGTAGGAACACTAGCGCCGCTAAGAAGGTCGCTAAGATGGAGAACAGATTTGGAACAGATTTATGATTATTTTCGTGCTGTTACGGAGTTATAAATAGAGGCCCGTTTCAGGATTTGTCAGGATGAAAAGTCCCGGCCATGCTATTCGTACTGTACAGAAATTATCGGACAAATATAAATTCAGACAAATATCAGACAAAAGAAATTGTCAGAGAGTTCACAGTCTATGAACAAGTGTTTTGTACTCTGCTGTAGGATCAATATACTCTATCATAATAAATCTTCGGAATCATTCTGATGTCACGTTATTGTACGTGCATTAGAAATAAAATGCCATACGTCACTAAGCTCAAATGGCGTGATACTGAGATGTTCAATATGAATGCATAATTATTTTAATAATTTAGTTCTTCTACTTTATATTAATATAAATGTGCTACGAACTGTTTGAAACAGGCTCCCTGAAGTGCTTGGCTTAGAATTTTCAGCCTCTAGGGAAGCCGCAGAGCATAAATTTTCGGTAGACCAAGAAACGCTAGTCCAAGTTCCACACTTGAGTTTCTTTTCGAAAGAAATCTTTCGCTCAATTCACCTAGGTCATTCACAATAACGTTTAGACGTTCGAAGTTATTGCTGCAACGTTTCAGAAGTGCCTTCCGGAGTATTGGATACGGTAGTCGCGTGATCGGTGTTAAAACAAAACAATGTGGAAGGCTAAGATTCGAAGAGTACATCACATGTCAATAATTTGCATTTGTTTGTTAGATGGTTAAAAAGCACCGCTCTAAGTAAGCCCTTCTCGTACTTTTGTCAAAAAGATGGAATATTCACAACCATGCCATGCGACAGTAATAATAAGATATTCATCCTCCGTTCATGCTTATAAAAGCAGCTTTTGGTTTAGTTTAGTTTCAAACTTTTTCTTAGCAGGGCATAAAGTATCTCAATTTTGACGGGATGTTCTTGTCGTTTTTGAAAGTTCATCGGTCGAAGTGGTAATACCAGTAGCCTTCGAAGAGTCTCAGCCCTTTTAATTCAATTCGGTTGAATGTTTGATGTATTTCTACCTTTAGTGTATGTCAGTGAATGTTAATAGGTGAAACGGCTTGATTGTCTAAGGGCAAGCCTACTTCCTGAAATATAATCACACAAATGTTAGCCGTATTTTACAACGCCTAATTTTTGAAGAAATCTGCCTTCTTAAACGTTAATAATAATCTAAGGATTTCTCTTTACAGTCAATTTCATTATCTTTTTTATTATTTTAGATGTATAATCGCCAGTCGCTTTATCCTCCTTAAACACTTAGTTTCTTTTGAATCTTGACTGGCTTAATTTAGCAAAAAGCATCCATCCTTCAACGTTTTGCACTGTATCTCAGGTATAAGTCCTATCCCGAAAGCCCAGTTATGCCTGCGGCGTGTAAAGAATAAACATCAGTTTCTTCAACTATACTGTCACATTTGTCTTCGGCATCTTAACCATGGGACACAGACCACTTGTATGTGCCTGAAAAGACTGCAGCGACGAAACAGGGGACCATTCCTTCGCCGCCGCCTCCTTGCTACCGATATGCTTCGCAGACGCATCTGGAAGATTGCGTTTGGCTCAGCGGTCTCTCGGTGGCTTGCAGGACGACGCCTTTCTTTAGCCGGCCTCAGGCCAACTCTGAAAAGTGGTACTTATTTTGGTGCAATCAAGCTACGGCCAGGATCTACCCGATTTAAATCAGTCCAACAGCCGGCGATGTGTCAAGTAACTGCGCAGGTAACTTAAGGAGGTGCGACGCAATATTTGAAGGGCAATATAATACGTATTTGCTCTTCTTAAGCTTATGTTCGAGCGTGATCCTCAGGACTGTCCGCAGCTGTCTACTCATCAATGCAACTGGATTGCCGAACAGGCTCGTTGGGCATGTGGTACGCGTTGGTACGCATGTACACGGCGGGCGTAGCTGATGGGCATACGGAAAAAGAAGAACCAACGGAAGACGATAAAGACCAAGGGAGGACAAGAGAGAGTGAACGCATTAGTTGCCTTATAGCCGAGGAAGACGATGGATGGTGGTCTGAACGGCGCGTCATCGTTGCATCAGTAAGCAGAACCATCCGCTACCTAACCGACTCTAGGAAGATGTTGCTTTTGGATGGAATGAAGGCGGCGAAGATAGCCACAGCCAGCCCAGCAACATAACACTAGTGGGAAAGTGGCAGCCATGGCGACGGCATTACGGACCTGGCCGACACCATAGGCATCCGTGTGACGAAAAAGCTTCATCCCAACTGAGAGCTACTTTGTTGTAGGTGAAAAATGAAAGCAGACGGCCTCGGGCGGGCGCTGCAAACCTGATCACTGCCGCCACTGCCCCACCCGAGGAGTGGAGTTGAGCTGTGACCGCCGCCGCACTGGCAAATTGGAGGTCTGAGAGTGCTCTTGTGCTCTACTCGACAAACTTGGAGATACCAGAAGAAAGTAGGAGACGAGGAGAGAAACAGGGCGTAGGTGGCACGTTGCTTCATATAAGAAGGTGTTGAGGTACCGGGGCTGTCACATGCGTGGTATCCATCGCCATGCTGCATCATCGTAGAAGCAGTACAACACATATAACGCACGGAACCCCGCCAGCGATCCGAGCTCCCGAGTTGTCTACCCAACTCCTATCGGAGTGAGCCCTAGGAAAAGTACAACACACAGATATAGTAAGCAGGAAGAAACGGCGAAGTATGATGGTAGTGATGTTGTTGTTGTTGTTGACGTCGGTGCTGATGATGATGACGAAAACGACGCAGTCGATAGAGGAAGAACGAAGAGTTGGACACAGCTTTCATCCATCACTACATCCCTCGTTTACGCCCTCGCACTTGCAGAGATTCTTAGGTTGGAACAACACCCTTGGCATTCGCGGCATGTTTTGCGCTTAAGGGTTGTGTATTTTCCAAGAGAAAGTGTACTTCAAGAGCGGAGTTGGATAGGAGGGAAAACACCGACAGCTTTAGTGAGGAGCACAATTTTGTCCTTTTGTTTCGACTTGAACCGCTTGTTCATACAGACAACGAAACGGATTTGCAAAAGGAGAAGCAGGCTCAATGCGTTCAGCCATACGACAACTAAAGCGACTGAAACGGCTAATAACGCTGTCACGCCGTAGGCTAATTACTTACAAAAAACTGGACGAGGCTGGTAGATCGAAATAAGTTCAGTTTTCACGTATGGTATTATTTTAAAAGAGGCACGCTACATCAAGCACATTTTTATAGTGGTGAATGTGCCTGCTTGAGATTATTTCAATAAAAATATTCGAGAGGAGAAATTGTAAAGGATATTTAATAGAAAGGTCACAATTTGACAAATATACGCAATAAGTTTGTAAATCTCGTTCGGTGTTTTGTAAAATGCGGACGATTAAAATCATGACCACCGCCGGTGTCCACTAGCATCAGCATTGTTTTGCGTGGCGATATTCTTATTTCAGCTCCTTTAAGATATCGTGGTGACAAACACGGGAGTAAACCCAGCAACCCGAGACGAAATTTGGCTATTACATTATCAAGTGTATGACATATCGTTTATATATGTATATCGCTTACCCTTGAAGGCGAGTTAAATAAGCACATATGTGTCAGGCTCGGTGACGTGGTGCATTCGTGTGCACCTTGCGACCGGAGTATGCACGTCCTTGCACAGGCTCATCCCCGCCGTTGTACATTTACATTTATGGGGTCCGTATTACGAAGTAATGCAAAAAATGGTAGCGTAAATGTTAAATGTTGGCTGATGGTCAGCCTTAAAAAAATATAGATAAACAGATATATACCAACGAGCACTACTATTAGTGTCGCTTTGATTAAATTAGGGATTGTCAACGTTCAAATATGTTTGGGCAAAGAAAACATAAATTTGTTTCTTTGGCCGTTCGTCCTACACAGTAAACATCGTTTGCCTTTTAACATGATGATTACGAATCATCGGAACGGTTAATCTAGAAGACTTCTCTTTGACCAGTTTACGCATCAGCTCTGTCTCAAGTCGGTTTTTACTTCATTTTTACGTTCGTGTCTGTATATGTTTATGTTCGTCGGAGAATGCTTCATTAAAAAGAGCTTTCAGATGGCCGTCCAATGCAATCAGAAACACAGAAACAGTTTGTGGGAGCAAAACGAAGAACATTCCTGCAGTGCAGGTGTTTCGCCCGGTGGGTTAGAGAGGAAAAGAAAGAAATATGAGCAAGTAAACCCGCACATAAAGGCGGGATTTGCTCCTAGCGCAAGGAAGGGTCGGATTAGGTATTCCGCGTGAAGGAAGGGGTTGCAGTTGGTTGCGGTGGAAGGCCATTTATCAGAACGATCTCATCCTATCGGTCAGGCCGCCAGACTGAAAGTTTTTCGTCTTCTTCCAATTGAATCCTATTCTCTCTGGACGATAAATAAAATATTATTTGCATAAGTTTCACATTCGTTGCGCCTTTTAGCCAACTGCTTACTTTCTCTTTCGTCTATGTTGTCCTCCACTGGCGCCAAACCCCTGTGCCTCGATATTCTTCTTGCTACTGTTGTTGAGGAAGTGGCTTCGCTTCTAAACGGGCCACTAGCTGTAGAACCAGCGCAATACTAAAACTGATTTCAAAATTTTTCATGTTATCATCCGTTACCGGAAAACCGGGAACTTATAGAAAGAGTTTAATCGCACACCCTCACCCGACATACAACTTCTCGGAAGATTGGCACTGATTAACATGTGTAACCGATCTCTCATTGTCAGTGACAATCGAAAGTTCTCTGTATGCGTTATTGTTTGCTCGTATAATTGACTACGAATATGTCATAGGTGTTCATTACTACTTAAAACAATATACGGCCTTTCATCAACCCTGACAGCCCAAGCCAACAAATTCCCTGTATTCGAATAACGGGGAAGGTAGTAACCGCGGGTGTTTAGATTGGAAAAATAGCCACTTAGATAGTTTTTAGTAATTCGAATACAGAGGCATGCGAACTCACTATTTCGCTGTGGGTCGTCGTAGACTCCAACTTAATCGCATAAAGCCATCACTTAGATGTAACTCACTTTTAAGGTAATCGAACAGATTGCTTTTTGACTGCAATTGTAAGGTACAGTTATATACTTGCAGTCGATTAATAGCTCTAGTAAATTTTCAATGCAGCTTATCACTGTAAAACCGCTCTATCCTTCGTGTGACATATCCAAAAGCACACAGCGTTTGTTTCAAAACAACTCCTTTATTGGAGTGAGAAAATATTAAGTCGTTCGGATGCTATTAGAATTTTATGTGGCTCATTTTAAATTTAATGCCATCGGGTTAATTATATTTTTGTTTTGTAACAGAAAAAATGGGTTTTGCTTTTGAGAGTTACGAACATTCCAGGAGCCGTACGGAGTATTACTTGTTATCTCAATACACTGGTAAATATCTTAGCAGCCCCTTGCCAAGGCAAATACCGAAAATATTCAAATCGGTGTATAATGTCTGAAAATTGCAGATCCATTTTATAAAATCCTCTACAGCGTCTCTCTACCAGCTTTTTCCGCATCCAAGGCGATGCTGGCCTAAGTGAATGCAAATCAATCGCACCCCGCGCCTAACGGCTTCTTTCTCCCCTTTATCGGTAAGGCTCTCCTTTCAAACGACGAAATGCGTCGGATGTTGCTGGAGGGTGGATGGACGGTGGTTGCTTGGGTGGGCCGTTTGTCGGTAGAAAGGCTGTTCTGTCCGTTTCATCGTAGATCGCTACCGGCATTCCTCTCGTTATCGCCACGTCAGCCATTCCGTTACTCATCCTGGCGTTGCCTATAGATGCAGGAAACCTGCACGCATCAATCTACAGAAGACGGGCGATAACGAACGAGTTGAAACATTTTGAGGGATAAAGTTGTAGACGATATACAAAGAGATTGACAGAGAAATGGAGAAAATGCGAGTAGAGGAAATGACAGTAGTGTGGAAAGAAGGGATTGAAGAGAAAATAGAACAAACAGAAGAGCAATGATAGCGGCGCGTTGACTGAGACCAATCCAGGAACGTCGTTTTCTTAGAGGGAAAACGTTTAAGGGCTAACTCCTTTACTCAGCCTTCGCCACTGATGCCTCGTCGGCCGCCACATGTGCATTTAATCCCCGACTCGCAACCTTCCTCATCACTGCCTTCTGTTCAAGTCACGTGCTTTTTGTGAATCTTTTCACGCCCTTGCTGGATATTTTGGGGTCTACCGTCTCGCATTAAGCGTATTAAGTAGTCGTCAGTAGGGGAGCTTTCCACGCCATGACACTCAGCAGAACTCGAATGTTGCTTTCTCATGGTAGCGAAGTCACTCCTAGCTCTACTGAGTTAGGCGTATAGCGGGATCGAGGCTAAAGACGGAAGCTAAGGCAGTGCCCCAGCCTTAAAGTGGGGGCAGGGGTTGAATTCCAACGAATAAGGCGAGTTGGTCCAAGGAAGTAGTTTATATTTGAATTCAGCCTCAGTTTCCTCCCTTGTGAACCTTCAGTTGAAAGCAGCTTCCCTACACTTTTGCAGTGTACGTGTCTTCTCACCCAGTTTTATCTCCCGGGTGCCCCCTGTAATGCGTGAAATCGCTAAATGCATCAGTTCCAATCTCCCAATGGTAAGCTGCGTTCAACCCAATCAACGCACGAACCTCATTGAGCAGTCGCTATAAACTTCAGCGCCAGACTATTGGCCTAAAGTGACACGACAGAAGACATATTCAACTTTAGGCGGAGTCTAGCACATTGTCAAAGTAAATAATCAGTGCGTGTATCGCCTGAAGGACATGCCTAACTTCGTACATGCTTAGTGGTTGCATTTAGAATAAAAAATTCATTTAGGACACTAAAAAAAGAGCATTGGCAACGCGTGAAGGTAGCTGAGAACCAGACAAATACTAACATGTCTACCATAAAAGATATGCTTTTGGCTCGTCGATGTACAGATCAACCAGTAATTGATGCTTTTACTAAAACGAGAACGAATATTTTGTCGAAACTTGAAGTCAGTCATAACGAGTACGCAGTCAGAATATGCCATTGTTACAAACAACTGTGATACTGACTAATAGAATGTCTGCTTTATCAACTCTGATATAAAACAGTTAAACGACGTACATACCTGAAGGATTAAAGCGACATCACAGTGCTGTTAAAAAGGCCACATACAATTCAGACTGGCCAATAGAAGGTTATTTGTCGGTTCCTACGTCTAACTTTAAAATAGCGTAGCTAGCACAAAGATCTTGTCCAAATCATCATAGTCTAAGTTTCTCTAGTCCTAACGACTGCTCCATAGACCGAGAGTGGCCCCGTCATGACAATGACTAACATGAACGCCGCCAATCAAACTTTTGCTACGCCATTCGTCTGTACCCGTCGATCCCGACACGCGAGTGGAGGCAAAAGGTAATTTTCAATGAACGACATCCACAAACATAGACATAACCTTTATACAAACTCAACCCCCGATGAGGAGGGTCCTCGGCTTGCAAAGGCCTCAAGAAAGATTTTTTCAAGCGGAAAAGACGCTAGGCGGTCAGCCCGCACCCAGCTGGCGACTTTGGCTAAAGTGGGCGGTCAAACTGAAAAATAGCTAAAGATTTCTTGTTATTGTGTATCCATTTGGCTCGACTTACGGCCCCTTGTTGTCGCCATTTTGCCGTCATACAAGCCGCACCATAACCAACGTTTATCCGTGCCCAGTCTCCCCGCTGTTCGCCAGCGATACAAGAAGCCGTGCGACTGTTGGAAAAGCACGGTGAGGCGTAGACTGCAACTTGGCTGCTCTGCGACTAGAGCCTTTACCACCTGCCTCCATTGCTTCACTGCAATGGCTACTCTATCATTATTTGTGTCGTTCCGAATGTGTTTGCAGTGCAGGGAAATCGAGAGGCCGGCGTCTCGAGGTTCTTTCAGGTATGCGAAAGCTGTCGTTCACCGGCCCAGTCAAGACACACGGTCACAAGAACACAACTCTTGGAGGGCAGCAGGCACCAGGACACGCATTGTGGACAACCCAGAAGAGAAAGAGAGAAGGAAGGAACTAAGACGAGAAGGAGAAATAAATGCAGAAAAGAAGCAGCAGCCTCAAAGCTGTGCAGCGTCCATGAACTTATGCACCGGTATGAGTAAACTGGCCGGCGTCGGTAAGAGATGTGAGTCAATAGCTTACGTACTGTTAAAAAACTGCGTCCAATCTCTCAGTTATATTGTAGTGAGCTAGCAGGTGGAATAACAAAAACAAAAGATATGGAGACATATCTTGAATACATGATTTGACTACATGATTTAGCTTTGATGTTGCTACTTTCAGCACGTATAGTACAAGTAAAAGCTTACAAGTACAAGCTTGAAATATCATTCTATGTAAAGCAATAGCACGTTTCATTTACAGAGTTTGTGGACATATTATTGATATTATAGCACAAACTTGTTTTAATTTTTGTTTATAATTTTGACAAAAGGTCGCATTTTTAAAAAAATGACATTTTTTCAATAGAAAACAAGATTAATATAGTACAGCCCAAATCACCTTCAACGAGATGCATATTTTAAAGAGGCAACTTTTACAAAAATCGTCCATTTAGTCGTTTACGATAATTTTAAGCGCGTACATCAGAAAACGAGCAGAAGGAAGATATAAATCATATAGATGGTGCATCTTATAATGTGCGTGCACCACTTATGACGATTTAATTTAATTTAAAACCTGCTTTAATTCATGTTGATAAAGTATATTGATAAATCGTCAGGCTAAACGATAAATTGCATGACGATTTCTTAATATGTCCGCAAGTATATATCATGTGGTTTATACATTTTTTGTTCCAATAACCTATTGACTAGCCGCATTAGCTTCCTTCGAAAGGAAATCATGTGATCACAAGTACGCACGACCAGTACTGCGTAGATAGATTTTAATACTTAGTCACTTCTGCGGTTGAGGCCACACACCCATACCCTAAGCATCACCTTTGATGAATATGCATAGCTAAATAAGTTCTAAGACACACTTAAATGGCAAAAAGAAGCTCTTCGACGACACTTCAAGCGTAAAAATGTCATTTGATGGATTCTCTTTCCTCCAAAAACGGCAAATTTGTTTTTGCTGAGAATCGCCTTGAGTCATTTCTAGAAGCTCTTAAAACTAGTATAAAATATGAAAACAGCCAAAACACCCTGGGGCATTGTGGCAGAGTCCCACCTCAAATTTTAATGACAGCTCCTCCTTGTATTTCTTCAATGCGTGGCGTATTCGCGATACCTACTCAATATATAAATATGTAACTGCTATTTTTATCTGTTTTCCCACGCAATGCTCTTATGATAACAGACCGGAATCGCTTGTGGATCGTACCGTTTTTAACAGCTCAAAAGTACGTAAGAAATATTAGGTCATGAAAACGATTAGGGGTAGCAAGGGGCTGCCCTATAAACAATGACAGTAATAATAACAAGCAGTCGCAATTTATATATCTATATATCTATATATATACTTCTTTTAGCCTTCGGTCGAAGCAAATGTAACCTTGCAGTACAAATATGTGTTCTAATTCTATTTTTACCATTTTATTTACACATAAAATGTTGTAACTCATCTTGTAAAGCTGTACGCATGTAATTTTTATATCGTTAACACACCTAGATATGTTTGATGTGCATTGTATGAACTTTTGGAAGGACCGTTGGCAACAACATTGGAACATCTTATACTTGAGAAGTACACGCAAATCCCATGTAATTATTACTTTTAATTATAAATAAGAGGAGATTATAAATATTACGCTTATGCTATATTCAAACAAGTGTTACAATGGTGAACAATAATAATGAAAAGAGTAACAAGAATATGAGCATTACATGTACCACCTATTGATGTGCTTTCCGTTTATATGTTGAGGGGTATGTATAATACCATAGAGGGAATTCCGTGTAGGCGGCACTGCAGTATGCATAATTTCTAGAAGTTTTTCTAATTACATTTTTTTTAACTACGTCATAAAACAGGCATAAACAGTATTCATATTGGTTTTAAATTGTCTAGAAGAATCTCACCACCCCCGTGGTCGATGGCAGTTAGAACAATCCTGGCTGTTTAGTACATGTTATCACACGCTCCCTTAAGTACAGAAGGTACAGGAGAACGAGAACATAGCTAAAAAGACACGTAAGTAGGCATCTTTTTTATTCCTTCTTCGAGTAAATCGTCATCATCAGCATGCAGTGGAATTGCAGCCTGTTTCTTATTCTTCCTCTTAATTCGCTGTAGGCCCAGAATAGGATAGCATAACAATTACTATCCTGGGTTGTGTGTGGCCAACCGTATTTTTTGACTTCAGTGCCTTTCCAATAATATCACCTGCACTGGCAAAAAGTTCATTAATCATCTCCTTTTGTCATAGTGTCCATCTGAATATTCTGAATCCTTCTTCACAAAACAGAATTGATAAACATAGTCACACAAATTGGCACCAAAGAGACTCTAAATCTATTATAAGGGGGAGACCCATATTATACTCCGAGCACAGACCAAAACGATCACAGTAATTACGGCCTAGTCCGTAGTGAAGAATTACAGACCCCCTTTTGTAATAATGCAGACGAGGTGAAGCGGAGCCTTACCAAAAAGTATCTCAACAACGCGCATGACGTATTGAAACCACCCGGTCTTCGTTTCTAGGCAGGGTGGAGCGCGTTTCGCCACGTCTGAACAATCTACATGGCTGCAAAGTAGAATGAACGGCTCGCAACGGAGGGCCTAGTTGTTTGTATTCCACTGCTTTCACACAGTCTTGTCTGAGCAGCCCTGTGTGTGAGACTGTCTCATTTTTTCGACCTAGAGGAAGCAATAAATTATTCGGGCACAAATCCGTGCCCTAGACATTTTTCGGGAACCCTAAATATTCATTTGTTTGAAGCGCTCTAAACTTGCCTGCAGTTGCACGCTTAGAGATGTAATGTGTGCCTGGCTATCCTTGTCGTGTTGCTCATTCATACTACGGTCATGCATATGAAAAGAGCACAAAGTGTCTCAGGTGGTCAGTCTACCGCTTGAGCCATAAGACGGGGAGTCATCGCTTTTTCCTGATGTAGCCAGACGTCCAACCCAACTGGAATAGCTTTGTTCCTCGTAACCGTAAACTCACATCTGCACTGTGCTGGAGATGTTGACAGAACAAAATGTGGTTGAAGCGTGAAGTGCTTCTCATGCTTGTACTTAATGATGAAACGATAGAAGAATTAAAGAAAAGGGAGGGTCGACTTCTAGCTGGTCTCAAGGACAAAAAAGAGAAAACTGAAAAAATAGGAAATCTGAAACGCAGCACACGTGGCAAACAGCAAAATGAACGTGATTGACTGTGATCAGCGATTCCTTAAGACGTATAAAAACGTAACGCCATAAATCACAGAACTTTTATGAAATGTATATCGGTCGGCATAACCGAGTGTATTCTATATTATACGACAGTTGTTTAGCCAAAAGCTTTTTTTCTAAATTAACAGCGTGAACACTACGCAGCACCTGCTATTTGTTAATTTGGATAGTGAGCTACCTAAATTAAATCATTGTGGTCTGTTTCTCTATGTAGTGCCGGTACGTTAGGAATCCTTCTGTGATCCGTACAAATATACATTTATACCCATTGTATATTATCAGGTTGCTATAGAGAACCTTTTATAGAGATTACGCTACACTCACTCTAATGTTACTGAACACTCTACCATTTTGTTTTAATACGTTTTGTTACGTAGGTCGAAAGGCACAAAACCTTTTTAGGCGGCCAGTTCCGACACTGTAAACAATGTATTTATATAACGAATAGCTCGTCGTATTCGTAAATGCAATTCAATGAATCACGTACTTTATTTGAACCTGAGAAAAAAATATATATAATTTGGCCGGTTTTATTCCATCCCGATATTCGGCTTCCTTTTATGATACTTATTACGAACCTATAGAACCCAATGTACTTGGTCCTATTTTTATACCAGGCCGAATCGTTCCGCATCCTTCACTTTCTTAAAAATAGTCAATTAGGCTGAGGACGAGCGAATTTAATACACGGTATCGAGCGTCTGCCTAGCTTAAATATCACAGTTTCTTACGCATTATAAATTCGATACGACTATGTTAAGCTTTAGTTTTAAAAGATTTCGCCCATTTTCGCATAAGAATATTGTCTGAAACAGAGTTTAGATTATGAACAAGCAACACTTTTGGAGTGCAATCTCTACGAAGAGCCGTCCCTTGTTGAAGGCTACTGAGAAATAATTGATTTCACTACGTCTAGTTTACTGAACTGTGAATCCTAAAGGTAATTTTGTTCTATAGCCCCACATTTTTTTCCATGAGGAGGGCCCGCAGAAGGAGAGAGGTTATTCCTTTGTTAAATAATGTTGTACCCTATAAGCTTTACGCACATTGAAACCCATTGACTATGATTTAGCTCTCAGTCTAAGCTAAGCTGCTTTACTTCATAATCACCGAATACTAAAAACCAATTATCGTCTGAAAACATTTCGTAGCGATATATTATTCACCTTTTCTCCAGACCTCGCTGGGCTATAAGATGTCCCCAAGGCTGACCTTTCACCCTCTTTCTTGTTTTGTATATATGCTTCCATCTTGCCTCAAAGCCTCTTGCGTGTCTCGCAGTCTGCCTTTCTGTTTGGCCATTTCTTATTCCCTGCAGCAACGAACAGTGGGAAGTTCAGTGTTGTCTGCAGGGCACACCGCGATGCATACTAACGTGTCGATTTCGTGGCTTTTTGTTGAAACTGACAGCGAAGTAAGGACCACCAGCCTAGTAGAGCCTAGCGCCCCACCCACGTACAAGAACAAACCCTCCCCCTTACGGTCACCGGAACCGCCACCGCTACTTAGCTTAGTCTCGGCTTTCTTCTCTTCTCCATGATCTGGTGGCAAGGGGATATGCGGTACAGAAGCCGCCACCACCAAGCTACCGGACCCGCGTTTGCCGATCCCGTGGGCCGCAGAAGCCTTCGGTTTACCAGCCTTCCCCATCCTTCGTTCTTTTTTTTGCGTGCCCTTGCAATCTCTAAGAGTGAAGGGGGAGTCTGGCCGTTTGTGCCCATCCAGAAACTGATCAGAGACACGGCCGCGACCAGGGACCGGCTCGGCTCCATTGGCCACTTAGTTCACTGCCTTCTTCGCTGTCCACTTACTGCTTTCGTCCGTACGGAAGAAGGGCCATGGCGATGGCGCCGGCGGCGACAGCAACAACAACAGCAACACGCATTGGACTCACGTTGTACTAATAATTCAACGTTGCTTTTTATACGAACTGCACTGGCCCTTCTCACTCCATAGTTGGTTCCACCACGTCGTGAGGTCCCACTCTTCCCGGCTTCTCGCCGTGTCCGTGATATTTTCCTGTTTTGCGCGTGTTTGGTCTGGGATGGTCCGGTCAATTTTGGATTTGTATGTGGGATCGGTGAAAGCCAATGACTGGGTCACACTAAGCACTGAAGTAGAGGGAGGTGGTTGTTAAGGGGCGCGGGGTTGAGGCGAGTTGTAGAGGGACTTCAGGAGAATGGGGTCGGTTAAGGAAAGTTGCTATGGTCTCGGTCAGCGCTCGGTTGCTTAGCGGGCCCTGGCCCAGTCAGTCAGACACAAACTTTGCTCATTCGCTCAACCTCCATAGATCCCTCTGCAGATCCACCCAGCGACTAACTGGATAGTTGAGTTTTTATAGGACCGCCGCAACTATAGGCTCGACTGAGTCTGCCGCCGTCGCTTCGATAGCAATGGCGAATTTTGGGGCATATGTGAGAGAACAAGCAGGAGCAGAAAAGTAAGGAGACAGTATAAGGGGAAAAGAGGAAGAAACAAGCGAAACGATCAAACTAGCGTCCGATTGAGCGCAAGCGGGAACTAATGTGAAGACTCGCTATTAATTCCTCGATGCAAACCAAGTACGAGAGGTTGGGCCCGCGAAGTAGGAAGTGGGGGAGAAGGCAGACGAATAGGAACGGGAAGCACAGAACGAAGGCAGAAGACTCGCACGGAAAAACCGAAAAGTAACAAGGATGAGTCGACGCTGCATAGACACAGAGAAAGCAAAGGCGCAACGAAGGGAACGAAAGACGAAAGCTAAATGCCATTGTACACTTGTATGCTGATTTTTGTGCCATTAGCATCATCATCACTACCGTTGTCGCAGAAAACGAGATGACAAGTTGTAGACCAATGGAAGCGGTGCTAATGGCGGTGGTGGTCTTGCACTTTTGACCTGACCCCTTGTCCCTGGTCATGGATGTACCGCATTGTCGCAGAGAACATCAGTGAAAGGCAATCGATAGCTGTGCACTAACGGCCGAAACGGTGTAAACATTTATTTTTGTTCAGTGCCGTTTGAGAGGCTAAGTTACTGTTCTGTAATGATGAAATTAAGTGGATTTTTTCCTATTGCCTTTCTTACGACTATGAGCCAGAGACTGTTGCATCGTCGGCTACATAGCGCAACTGCCTTGTACGGTTTTTGAGTTGGTCTTGTGATATGGCGAATAGGTAGAATAGTAAAAGCAAAGGTGTTACGAAGGGCTTATATAATGTACCTTTGTAGTCAACGAGAACGCTAAAGTTAAAAATATACGCATACGTTTAAAGACGGTCGAATACAAGGTCTACCATTCATCTGTTATATCAACCAGAGCAATTTCTAATCCTTTCTTACTAAGTGTAACCAGTGATGCAAGTTGTAGCAAATTCTCAAACAAAAGAGGGGCGGCAGTTCTAGGAAATAATGCCAGAATAGCGTAAACGATGTTTTAGATACGACCTTAACTATTTGTCCTCGAGCTTTCTTCTTACTCCTCAACAATTGGCTGAAATGATGCTTTATGTTTACATTTTGGGCTGATAGCATCTTCCTAGCTATATATCCGAAAATATTGCACTGACTTCAAATCCGCTTGAGCAACTGTCAACTTGTCCGCGGGTGTACTAAAATAAAGGCAAGTTTTGTACCAGTGTGTTTCGTATCAGTTCACTTCAATAGCCCGGTTTGTTGGCGGCAGGGTCAATGTAAGTGTACGGCCAATCAGCTAAATCATACAGGTTAACTAACACCACTACTGTGCAATTGGGCTAACACACTTTCGTAGCTTGCTGGACACCTGATATATGCCAAATGGGGAAACAATTTTTCATTTCATAGTTCTATAAATAAGGCAGATTTTTTCTATACAGCTAAATAAATTACTATGCGTATAATACTCCGTCTCCACCTATTTTCAAGTCTCTTTGTGGCTATAAAAGAATGGCACTATTAAATCTATGACTCAGCCAACATCACCTTCGAGTTTCCTCTAACTTGTGGCTAGACTCTTTTACTTTAAGGTTGTGTTGTTGCAACGGCTTGGCTAAGTCACCGTCGCCTTCGTGATCTCGTATGACACTCTATCACCATCGGCGCAATGAATCCCTCAATGCGCCACTGCTCGATGAGTGGTTTGCCGTCACCTGCTCAAAGAGTTAATATACTGGAACCGTCCTCGGCTAATCGTGATACGCCTTTTAAATCCGCTGCAATTTTACTTTCGATATTAAGACGAATAACCTCAGCCTACATGTGCTAAATCCGTTTTGAAAACCGGAGATTGTGCTTTACAATGTGCTGTTTACTCTCTACAGTAGGTTCGTACCAATGTTGGAAGATAAAGCCACGGTTTGCTCTCTTGAAGCACTCTAATCGTGGTAAGTACATACACGTGTGAAAAAGTACTGGCATGCAAAACAAAATGTTCACCTCTTTGCAGTATAGCTTCAAGTATCGCTTTCATCCATGTGAATGGACGTTTGAATGAGATCATTACTCTTGTATTTCTTCATTTGACTTACTAAAATGCAGGATTGTCATATAAATAAAGTACAACGTTAGCGCATTGAAACAACGCCTCTGTTTATATATATATATATATATATATATATATATAACCTTTTCGGCCGATGTTTCCGAGTAAAGATATAATAAGTCTGCCTACCGTATACACTTACTTGGCTACTTCAGCTTTCTTCTTCTTCTTTTTATTATTATTATTATTACTATTATTATTATTATTATTGTATTCGTCCAGCGTCGAGGTGTCCACGTCCGTCTGTACTTCGGAGTATCTCTTGATTCTTCGCCTTCATCGGAAGTAGGCCATAAAGTTGGGAAAGGCGAAAGGGAGTGCCGGGGTACGTAGCTGTTATCTTGAAGACCTTCCCGAGTCACTTCGCGCCACTATGTCGGGGTTGGGACTCACACATCTAGAGCAAGGCACATACGGGCCCCTCTGTCCAGTACACAGACGTCATACTATCCAAGGAGGTCATTGAATTGTATTAGATCTTGAGTCTCAAAAAGGAAAGCAAACGACGGCGCGTAAGAATGGAGGAAACATTCTTCTACTACACGAATGAACGCAGACAATATCCTTAATGGTTACTCAAGATTTTGGCTACTTGACCCCATTTGGCTTTTTTATGATTTTATGATATTTTTTAGAAACACGTTAATCCTGGTTTTATAATCCAACATTCTTGCTTGAATCTGCTAGAAATGCATTTCACGCATGCGTGATACTTACACGATGTTTTTTTTAAAAGAGTGTGACACTTGCATGACCCAATATCGTCTCTTCGCGCTACTTAAGATTAATAGTGAGTTTAGCATGCTGGTGACTATATACAGATGTGGTGTAATATTTCCTACAACCTCATTTATTAGTCTACAGTGCACAATCGAATCTGTGGGCTCCTCGTTGATCGTACTTTCGTAAACTTTAGCCACACATCTTCTATAATAAATAATTCTACGCTAGCATAGGCTATCCGCCGAATTTTTGTGCGAATCTAAGTGATGGGGTGGCTACGACGTAGCCATGGGTTGCAACAGCTTGCTCGTAAGTGGTGGAAGCCGTATTCAACAGTGTCTGCACGAGAAGTCTTTAGAGTAGTCGGTCGCCTCCCGCAAAGGCTGCGCATATATTCCTATGAGAGATAGGCAGAAAACCCGACACGGCTCGGCTTCCCACGTTTCTAAGACTAGAATGGATGCGTTTGCGTATTTTTGTCGAACGCTAAGGCCATTAAAACATGATAGACTTTGCATTGTGATCGCGCCAAGCGCCCTCCATTCGGTTACTCTCGCTGGGGCACTTTTGGTCTCTGATCCTTTGGTCTTTGTCGGTAGGAAGGCGGGTTTAAACCTATGTACAGCTAGCTATACAACAGTGATTCAGGTGACAGACGCTGCGAGCTCTCGTTGTGCAGATTCCTCAGATCTATACAACGGATGTGAACACCAGGGCGCCTGAGTGGTTTAACATTACTCAAAAAGTACATTACCCTTGGACGTGGCGCCAGGGGTTCGGGACAAACCTGTTAAAAAGAGTGACTTTCCCGCAACACCATCTTCTTGAGTTTTCTTATTATACCGCAACTACAGTAGAATGGCCGCAACGGCCACTCAGAATCATCCAGTTGACTTGGAACTCGTAGACACCTTTTGAGACGGTATGTGCAAATTGCACGCCATGTCTCTGCATATCCCTTTCCAAAAATTCCAATACAACGATGAATCGGAGGGAATCCACCAGCAGTTAATGAACGCAGGGGGGTCAACAAGCTTGTCATGCCAATATGTCTCACGGGCGATCATTATAACACAGCAGCCGCCGGCTCAATCCTTGTCGTCGTTGAGAATAGAAGCAAGCAGGCGGTCAATGCACACAGGCTCTCATCTCTTGCCTGTAATGATGAAATTATAAACTGAGAAACAAAATATATTTCTTTTGTACTAGTGTGCCAGCTGTTGTTCTTCTTGACTACGTAACTACAGGTTCAATTATCGTTCGTAATCTCGATGGAATAACAGATGTAATTCAGAAAGTAATTCTAAAGGTATCAATAACATGGCTTCCTCACTGTGAAGCGTATTGACCGATTAATGAGCAAGACTTGCGAGGCTATCACACCAAAAATCGTACAGTACTTTAATGTTAAACCATTGAAATACAAAAAATCAGTGGAGCCAATTGACAAAGAACATGAACTCTAACGAATCTTTGACAAAAAATATCTTCGTAGGTAATTATAATTTGATCCTGTTTAATTTTAATTTGTTGCTCCGTTGATTTCAATGATTTCTGCTACCCGGATGAGTGAATTATTACCCCTTCAGCGGTGCGGATCAGAGTTCAGAATACGGCATGCACGATGCATGGCGTACATCGACAGGAAACTCTACTGATTTACTCAAACGTGTCAATTCGGCGAGCAGGAATGCGGTTTAGCGACCGCATGCTTCACTGATTTCGACATACTTGCGGCAGACGTAACACACAGCCGTCTAAGCATACGTGGAACGCCTTTAGGTAGCCTCGGGATCATTCCCAAGCAGTGACAGATGACCCTTTGGATAGTGAAAACAAGCGAAAGTTAAAGGGGGATGGTGGCTATATCGTCGTCCTGCTCCATATTCAGCCGAGAACTATGCACAAACTACCACGATGAGCATCCCTTTGTCATGATTCAACATAACAAAGAAATGCCTTCCGTAGCTCGAGTTCGGCAGAGTATTCGACACGCTTGACGAGCTCGCGTGACGCTTCCCTCATTCAGAGCCATGGGCGTCGACAGTTCAGCTTCGGTTGGTCCGGACTTGGCCAGAGAACGTCGGTTGACGAGCTCATTTTCGCTACTGCGCGCATGCAATGCGATAAAGGCCATGTAAAAAGTCTCCACTACACGGTCCGCTAATTATAAACGCTCAGTGCAGGATAACTCATGTATATACATTATATATTTTTAAATGTTATTGTTTATCAGCTAATTACGTAGGCCGAGGCTGGAAATGTTCAAAGTTAGCAGCAAAAAATCAGAGCGAAATATTCATGTTTTAACCAAAAGGTACAAATGCAAAGCATCTAAATATATGCTATGATTTGGCTCCTTCGTAACCAGACCAAAACATGTTTCAGAGCACATCTTGATGTAAAAAATTTAAGTATTCTGCCATTTCTTTGACACACCGACAAAGAAATGGCAGAACATTGAATGGATGAAATGGCGCATGTCCCATGTAGTAGGCAACCCTCATCCCTAGACAATTAGTCAATTGACCTAGGCACTGGCTATGATGTTGTTGAAGGTAGTTGCAACTTTCCTTGTAGTTTTACATGTATTTTATAAAAAATTTCGCATGTCATCCCTATACTTGGTAATCAACTGTATGATATATATATATATATATATATATATATATAT
>MNPL01001262.1:0-16655 GCA_002081605.1 Tropilaelaps mercedesae | reverse complement strand
ACCCAACATTATCCACATTATCCATTAGGACGCTGCATATATATATATATATATATATATATATATATATATATATATACACAAAATGAGCTTTTCACATATAGTGTTGTTGTTTATTAATTGTCAGTGATCAGCGCAATACAAGAAATTTTTTTTTGAGTCAATTTGTACATATTCTAAAAATGATGAAATTGATAACATTCACAGTTACGTAATTGTATACCACCATCTTTTACAAAGGCATTCCTTTTTCAAGACTCCCAAAACTCATTAAATAGCCCTATACGTTGACATTATAATATCAAAGAGGCCAAAGAGATTTTTAGTCTTCTTGGAGAAAATAATTTTTAAACACGTATGTTTTTCAAATCAAGGCAGAGCAGCAGAAGTGTTCGATTCGCTCCATTTAGAACAACGTCTCCTCAAAATAGTAAAATGTATTTAAGAATACAGTTTTGATTTTTCCAGAATTTATCAAGGCCATCACCTTCAGTCTTTCTACAAGCTAAAGAACAGTACTAGGTTTAGCAGCGAGCCCATACACAACCTTGTCATTGAGTAAACGCAGTTGAAATAATAAAGAAATACGCATCCGTGGAAAATTTAAAAAAATAGGCCTATGCTGGAGCCCCTGCTTTGGAATCTTGTGTATGACAGGGTTTTATGCCTAAGAGACATCCGGCAAGACGTCCATCTGCTCGCCTACGCCGGGCATCTGGCCGTCGTCTTCAGGGCTAGCGAATTGCTGCACTTATATCGAGCACTCATAACTCCCTAAATGCAATCACCCTGTGGAGGAAAACTCACAGCCTGTACTTGGCGCTATCAAAAATCAAGGCTGTTCTAATTGTAGACCGTAAAAAGTGTGCCCGATTAACTTGACTTTCGGGAGTAAACCGCACAAGCGGCACGATGCCTGAGTGTCCACCAAAACATACGACTAACCGGTTTGCCTCACCCCAAACGAGCATGGACAAAGGCTAGGAGAATATCGTACAGACCAGCAAAATTCTGACGAATAAAGTGTTGTAGGAAAGCAAACGCAGATTTTTAACGTCAAAAATAGAGTCGATCATACTATTCAGAGCTTTTCTCTGGGTAGAATTAGTGGGTGACAAACGTCATGCCAGGAACAAACTGAAAAGCGGCATGCGACTGGGAGCCCTGCCCGTCATTCATGGCTATTGCTTGCAACAAAGAAGCTGCTCTAGTTGCCGGCGGCAGAAGAAGCCTCTGAGATGCTATTCACATATCATGTTCATAGGTCTTGGGGAGAAAAGGTTTGGTTAAAGTGAGGAATCTAACGGGCGACTTTCACCAGCTGACTCTGTAGGTGCTCGCCACCCTTCAATCCGTTGTGTAAGTACACCTTCAGTGTAAATTCTATACTACTCAAGCAAATACGTTGTCGGAAAGCCAGGGTGCGCATGAGTGTTTCATAATTACCAAAGACAGAAAACGCCTTTGCGAAATGCTCTGCAAAACACATCGTACGTATTCTTTCGTTTGCGATAAAGTTATTCTTTATTAGTTGCAAATTTAGGCACTCAATGTTTTATTTTTTTGCATAAAAGACGCTCAAGTGCATGGCACTTTACTGAACTTTTTACACGTTTTCATTTCTAAGGGTGTTGTTTTAGAATAAATACAAGTTGAGTATTCCGTGTGCTTTTGTTTCCATGTTATTTTAAGAATAATTGTTCTTAAGGGTTGTTTGGCACATGTACAAATGTTTAAGATTCCTCCTTGGTTTAAATGAGTTGGCCCGGTGTTGACCCAACGAGACCTTTTATGACAATTGGAAGAAACGTACATACAACCTTAGCGACATTTTCTTTCAAGCACGTCCAATAATAATAATAATAATAATATGTGAGTTTTACCACAAAGTCCCGTAAAAATTCAATGAGAAAAAGAGTTGCGTAACGAGTTCGCACGGATTAAGAAGTCAACAAACTTGAAAAAAAATCCACAAATATAATATTAAAATGTAAATGTTTACGAACAAATAATATACTTTAGTTTTTTTATGGTATCCGGTCTTTTGTAATCTATTCATGTTTGCTGCCGCAAAAAAAAGCAGTCGTGCGGCGCCGTTTTAAAAATGCGCCCTCGTTTGCTAAATGTTATCGAGTGCGAGGCAGCATAATGATAAGTCGGAATGATTTATTTTTTTGGGTTCAATGGTCTACTAAAAAATTTTTGGAGAAGATTCTCTACACGCATACCAAAGAACTTACCTAGACAGAGTTCGCACGTTTGCTTAAGAAGCACTAGAATACTTCGTTCGCCTTGCGGCAAAATCTTAGAAGATAGATTTTAGTGTTTGAAAAAAGCGGGCTCAAAGAAAGACCAAGAGGTGATGGAGAAGCGATGTCCTCTCCTATGAAGGCCTGAACTGTTTGTGTACCAGGGCAGACGATTATCCTTCAGCCATTAGCCATAATGTATTCTTCCCGATTCCTGAATCATGCACAATAACCAATATTTTTTGTTTGAAGACAATTTACGTTGTCCGTGACAATTCTGTTAACGCGATAGTATTTCTCATCGCAATACAAACGTATTATATTATTAAGAAACATACTACTGGAAAACAGAATATTTCTAAGCTAATTGAAAAGCTAACTTATATTATCATGTAGTTCAAAACATACTAGGTTTTCTCATACACATTTATCTATCCATAACAACACGCCGTTTCGTATTAAGAAGACACGGAAGATAGTTAATTAGAATCAGGTCTTTAGCAATATTTACGATGTCATTTTTGTGCCTTCGCTGGAAAACCATGTGTTGCCAATTAGGTTGATATTTCTAATACAATCAAGGTGGCGTCCAGTTGTTCCGAGCCTACAGCTGTCATACAGCTGGGAGGGCTATACCTGAGAGCTGAGGAGCAAGCGCTTCTCACTCAAGTTGACTGCGATGTTGCCTCTTTTGTGAGTAGAGTAACCAGTAACACATCGAACCACCGCGACGGCACCGTGAAAAACAAGTTAGTTGACCTGAACGTTTGAAATTTGTGGAAAATATTGAACGTTTTCAGCCCTAACAACTGCATCAAACTCACAATGTTTGTTTTTATAGTGAGTTGAAATATTAACTAAAAACGATAAAGTGCCGCTTTTTTCCGGTTTTGTGATGTTTTTATAAAAAAACATAGCCGGGCCAGTGATAATCCGTGTATTTTAGGGATACTAAGTTCAACGTACAAAGCCCGCAATATGTGACTGTATTTCTTTGAATATAGAAGCCATTTAGTGGTACAGTGACTGGCATATATAAGGTCTCAAACGATAAAACTTCATATTACTACAAGAGCGTTAGGTTGAAGTGAAATCAAGGGAAGAATTCCCTATCAGAATGATCTCAGTTGTTCGAATTAAGGTAAGAGATGCTTTAGCACAGTCACAACGGCTTATCGTTATTCTTTATTTTTATATTCTCCTTTTCTCTTGGCAACATCTGCACTTAGCTTAAATCACAGTTTTACACGCAACACAACAAGCATGAAACAATGAACATTTGTATGAATTGTAGAATACTAAGATCTGAAGTTATGTGGCTAAGTAGCTTAAACGTCGATTTTCAAAACCGTCCATAAATTAATTTGAAATTTTTTTTATTATTACAGGTGTTGTAATGGTGCAGCATTCTTATTACCGGCGTTGTCACCTCGTCTCCGGTATTTGGTTCACCAACTAATCCAAGAACGATATTGGAGGTTGGCTACTTTTTCAGTCGGAGAAGGGCACAAAAGATCTACCGTTGTTTGCTTTCGCGAAACTCTGGCTCGGTAAGCAATAAAAGTTAATTTGTAAAACATAGGCAGTTTGCTGTGAAGTAGTGTTGAAGTTGAGACTTAATGAAGTGTTTATATTGTCCTTCATTGCCATTATGTATATGTCATGTGCAATAACGGGTTTCAGCAACTTTATCGTGACACCTTAACCTCTTTCAGATTTTTACATTGTAAGTACGGTTTTATTTACTATTGATGTTACACATTTTAAGTGTAACAGCCTACTATATTCGTTTGAAACGTTTCAATGGCTCTTTGAAACGTTTGTACGTTTCGGCGTTGTATATCAATCGCAAGGTCAGATTGACGGGGCGTACGAGTCACTCTGGCGAAATTACCCGTCACAACGAATCTATTTCAAAATAAGTGCAAGACACCATCATAAGAGAAGCCAGGACTGTGGCTTGTTAGCTGGGTCTCAATTACAAATGTATCTTTTTTGTATCAAAAAAGGAATATGAGGTGAATTACGTAAGCTCGACGCTCCGGTTCAAAGCATTAAGTAATTGAAAGATTCAGCTTAATTTCCTTAATATATCCTTTGTATCTCAATATGCGTGTCTAGCAATGAAAACAAATAACCGAAACGCATTGTATTTTAATTTATTCAGCTGTCTCCCTAATTTTTATCTGTCTAATCTGTCTATCTATATTAAAAATCTATTTCTGTTTGTGTATCGCAGCGTTTTGCTTCGATTTTAATGAAACTTAGGGAGAACATAAAGCTTAATAAGTTTATTTTTGTAAACTATTTTCTTTGAAATAAATAAAAAAAATAGCTCCTAGCGGTTTTAAAGGTGTGTGTTTCTCTATGGGTCCTTAGGAAAAGTCGGGATTTTATGAACCTGGACAAAAAAGTAGAGTTCCATAAGCTGGGATGAGAATAAGTCGAAAAAAAGTAGTCAACTTCTTATTTCAAGCTTACTAGTTTGTCTATGAAATGTTATGTTAACTTTCTTCTTGATAATGTTCTGAAGTCTATGCCCCGTGTGACCAGTCATGCGCGAGCGTGATTCGCTTGAGCTCGTTCATAGCTAGTGCAAGGCACAGAGCCTTTTCAGACGGCTTACTTCAGGTGTTTAGTAGACGGAAATTGAATCCATATGCAATTGCGCTTATGCACCCTCTCAATAATTTTTTAGAATATTTTTACCGTTTTTTGCTGACCTTTAAAACTCGACATCACGAATGACGTTTAACATCCTCTAGAGGCTCTTGGAATAAGCATTACTTAGTTTAGCGGTTAAACGTTTTTGACAGTGAGTACTATACCCAATAAATTGCAGAGCTACAGAAGTTTTTGGTTTCAGCCCTGTCAAAGGCAAAAATAGTTTTATTTTTCTAATGTCGAAACAGTTCAGTTTCAACATACCTGTAATGGGATTCTTACTTGTGGCTTGGTGAACAACGATTGTGCTTCTTTATATCAGAAAAAAGGTAATTCATTTTATTCTACAACTTTAAATAAATTCGTGTACGTTATAATTTTAATTACTGTCACTATCATCAAATATATCTTTTTTGGGCAAGAGGAGTCATGGTGCTCTCGTATTTTATTGACAACTCATTCTTTTTGCGATTGTAAAAACCAACCCTTCATATTTAATTTAAACGGCAGTGCGTTTAGGAAGTGCTAATTATGTAGTTCACTATGTTGCGACCAGCATGCGTAGTAAGAGCCTACAACAAGAGATCGTTCTTATGAGCGTCTTTGAAAAATGTTTCTCATGTGGTTTTGCTTGAATCAGAGCGATTGAGAGTGGGCAGTGCCAGCATCCAAAAGTTATCGAAGACTTCGCTGACCTCGCTCGCTTCAGTAGAAGATTACCGGGCGCAACGCTTCCACCAGAAAAAAACGAAGGACGGACGGACGTGTCAGTTGCGACAAGGGTTGGATCCAACAATACGAAAGCTACCAGACTTCACGTTGACAAGGGGTTAGTCCCACGTTTCGTTCACTTTTTATTTCGGATTGGGCCAACTGAATTGCAATTCGACAAGAGAATGAATTGTTCACGAGTTCCGTTTCAACGATCTTCTTCGACAGAGGCATTCACATTACTCATGAGATTGGTAATTCTAAGGTCATCCATTTATTCGCCAACCCGAATTTGTATAATCTATCTTAAAGCGTAATTTCAGCAATTCTGTGTAGTAGGCCCTCATATGAGAATAGGACAACTGTTGTGTAACACTATGATTTGTGTTTTGTAATTAATGGCTAATCTGTGAACAAATGTCTTCTCAATTTTCAGTTTACGAAATATCCGTTTACAGGTACAGCTATTATCTTACGAACAATATGTTTAGGAAAAACAGGAAAATTTGCCCAAGATTAACGAAGTTTAAGAAAACAAAAAGAACTCTGCTTACTACAACGAATTGTGGCGATGCATAGAACCTTTTGACTACATAGTGTTTGTGATGCAATCGCTAAAATGTGGTCTTGGTGTCATAACTACGCCTAAATTTTGGTAAGAAATAAAAGGAGTGATTTTGTTTCCGTTTGAAACGCACCCAATTCTTTGTACAGCGGATTGAACCTCTGCTATTTTTGGATGTAAATTAACCTGGTATTATTTCAACACTACTACTCCTTGAAAGCATATAAACCTCAAACCAACTCCAACATACCGTCGGAAGTCCTTTGACAATTTATATGTCGATACTATTGTTTTAATTTTTGCAAAATTTTTGCTTCAGATCGTCTCAAAAACATGACTACCCTGTCATTTAAGAGGTGGCTCTCAAGAGACCTAAATTAACATACTTGAGGCATGAAGAACAGAGAATCGAACCACCAAAATATTGGTTGAAGATTTGTTGTTCAATGTGATTAATCTTCTTAATATTTTTTGCCTAATTAAAGGCTTTCGACGACGAAACGAACCAAATCATGAGTCATACTCGCCATATGTTGGCCGTAGAGCAACCGTTAGAAAAAGAACGTGGAGCGTTTTCTACCCTCTAGCTTGCTTTGATTCGACAGTCGATTCGACAGTTTGATTCGATATCAGTATTTTTTTAAAAAAGTGCAAGCAAAAAAGCCTTCAATAATTGGTCTCTTATACCAATCTTTTCTCTAGCCTATTTTTTATAGGGAAATCACAGTGGATATACTAAATGGGAGATACAATGGCTTCATTATATAACCTTTAACTAAATCGCTGCAAATGCCTAGGTGACTAACTGGCTGTAAGTCTGACCCATTGCCAATTCAGGTCCTGCAGCTGACACATACTTTTTGAATGCATTGTAAAGCATTATTCAAAGGTTACTATATTTTTCAAAAATTTATACAATATTATTAGCACGAAAGAACTGAATTATTGCGCCTGAGTTATGAAGCGTACCGCATGATTAACGATACCGTTAAATACGGTGAAAGAACTGTTCGTTAACCACGTACAAAGTTTCGTACCCCAGATATGGCAATTTTGCTCTATTGGTTTTCTCCATATTTATGCCTCCATTGATAATAAAAATGAAGCTCTGATTAAGTAGCTTCAAATACAGTAGTTTGGGACTAGGACGACGCTAGTAAGGAAAATTCGAATATTTCCGAGAAGAAGACTGTTTCCGATAAATCCGACAAATGCTTGGTTATTAATGCAACTCTCTACAAGTATTCTCGGTTGCTTGATTTCATGATGAGTTTCAAGTTAAATTACGTATACACACTTGTTTCTATATTTTTTTACAAATGCGAAATACGAAACATAATCGTAATCGATAAAAACGCTATGCGAAGAAATTGCAAAGTCGTCGGCTTTGCAACAAAAAATCCAAATCACAAATGATTTTTCAATTTTTTATGCGCCCTGTATTTGCTAGATAAATTCGGTAGTAGTTTTTCACATTTATTGTAACGCACAGAAAACGCTTCACGCATATGTAATTGTTTTCTGTTTTCGTTTGTAAAATCATTGTAAATCTGAAAAATCATTGTAATGTTCATTTAAATTTGATTCACTTATTGATGAAGAAACCTAAATGCGAAAACGGATAGATTCAAGTAAGTTAACCATATTGTCACAACCATTACCTGAAAACTAATGAGAAATACTCAATACATTACTATTTACTAAGTCATTTTGATTTTGAAGGAGGGGTGGCACGAGACGTAATTATCCTCAGCAACGATTATACATCCCGCCAAGAGGGCGTTCAGTGCAAACGAAAACTGGATCTCCAGTCATGAACGAATACAAGCCTACGGACGAAAATAACCTCGAAATGGCGAAGGCCAAAGATAATTTCGAAGAAGTTGGGAGAAGTCAACAGAAAGTAACTAATCCGACCGGTGATCTGTAAGTGCTCATGGATGTTTAGTTTCCAGAAGTGCAAAGAAAGGGGATATTAGGAAGTACAGGGGGAAAAATTTGGAGGCGAAAAGACATTCCGAATAAAAGGCCGTGCATTCATACTAGGGATGTCTGGAGTGATCTTAAATAAATGTTAAAATACTGTCGCTTCGGAAACTTTTTTCAGGTTGACCTCGAATTTATATTCTGCTACACCTTCCAGCACACGTAACTGCGACAAGGCGTTCACTGACGAGGACTCTTGGGAAACGAAATTCAACGATTCTGGAGATCCCACATGCCCTGAAGCTATTCGTGAGCTCGAGCTTGCATTGGGAAAAGTGACAGTGTCCCAACCTAAATTGATCAATTACCTTGAATTTGCACCAACAAGTGAACACAATACTCAGGTGGACGCCGTTAAACATGGAGATGGTATGACTAAAGTTGTTTCTTAAACTATTGTTGGTTAAACAAGCGGTCCACGAAAATCAAGATATTCAATAGAATCTGTTATGAGCGAACATTGCTTCATTACAGTATACAAGTCTTACTCATGTTTTCAGGTCCTAAAATATCGAAAAGTATTTATCATATTTGGTGATATCTATGCAAGAAGCGCGCAGTAGGGCTATGTGCATTTCTTCAACGACGCGTGCTTACAGCACAACCTTAAGGAAGTGGCAGTTAGCTATAGCTTAGAACTAACAAAGTTTTATCAGATCCATCTTACAAAACAATACGGAAACGATACTGTAAACGTCAAATATTTGCTAGTAGTCATCCCTGAAAAATTAAAAAAAACTAACAATTTTGATTTAATTGACTTGTGCTGTGATAACAAGATGCAACAATATTAATGTTGGTCACTTCTCCATTTTCCGTCACTTTTCCTAGAACTGTTAAATTGTTCATGTGGATGCCTTTAAAATTTTTAAGAAATATTGGTTAGCCCTTTGTGAATCAAGATTAGGGAAAGGCTTGTTTTGATTAATACCAACAGTCGATCTCGGGAGCTTGGTGCATTCGTACGCGCTTTGAGACACGTAGGTGCCCGTCTCACGAAGTAATTCAAAAACTGCTACCGCGGACGTTAAATGTTGGCTGATGGCCAGCCCTAGAAAATATCTTCCATTAATACCAACGGAATTTTCAGAGATGGGTCACGTTCTGGAACTATTCGGATTTCCTGCAGAATTCCGAACACGCGAATTAATGATATTTTTGAAGGGAGTTGGTGGGAATCCAGAAATCCGGTGGGTAGACGACGAGCATGCTCTAGCAGTCTTCAGCACGGCTACCGCGGCACGCAACGCGCTCAACCAGACAAAGGTATCGTCGATATAAACATACACGCTCCAAGTACTTCACCATTACGAACAAATTGAATAAATAAACTATCTACCTTCTTTTCCCTATGATTCAACATATAAGCTTTGATTTATGGTAACTAAAAAGTTTTCTAATTGTTGTTTTAAATCCTTTACAGGATGGAGTGATTAAACGACGTCCATTAAGCGAGGCCTCGCAATCTTCACAGGCCAAAGCAAAGGAGACGGGAATAGAGCTACCGCATAAGGCCCGCCCCGAGACAAGCTCACTCATTGCCAAGCGACTTGTGTCCGGAGCGCTGGGTATTCCTGTTCCTGTGAGCCGTGAGGAAAGGGAGAAGGAGAAACTGTTGCATAAAGAAGCTAAAGGTCTGTATCTGATACAGGTATAACTATTAATTTCTTCACTAAACGAATAGGCAATCCGTTTTTCTTCCAAGAACCATTTATTATACATGAAATGATATAACTACTGGACATACCCACCCAGACAAGACGATAATATTTCGACGACGACGAATGTAGAGAACTCACATTTAAATAAATCTCCATTATAATCAATTGCAGAACGCCGTCGGCAGGCCAAACAACAAAAGAAGGACAACTGGGATGATGATTGATCACAAGGCAGCAAACACAAATAATTGCACAAAATTCTGTCAGAACTGAAATGATCGTAACATACTATGCGTTTAAATGCATACTAGTTTTAATAAGCAATTTCCAATGAGTAGACTCACAATGTATTAAATCATAGGAATATTAGGTTTTCGGTTCGAACACAAGTGATAGTATCTTTTGTTATATACACCCACATTTATAAATAGTTGGAAGTTTGTGACCGTTTCGAAGAGCTTTGCACAATCAATGGGCGTACGTCCAGTAAACAGAAAGTTGAGCTGAAAGAAAGATATACACACACAGATAGGATACAAATACGTAATGAGTACTTGACTGCAATGTGCAGTGATGTGCGAATGTCTGTTAACTACAAATTTGTTAATGTAAAAAAATCATGGTTCTAACTAGTGTTGTACTTGTACTTTGGGGTTTTTACTCTGACCACCTAAATAGCAAAAGCAGGATTTATTTCAGCTGTGTAGTTATGACCTATTGATGTGGTAAGAGGTGGTCAGTATTAATAACCTAGCTCTTGTGAAAAAAACGTTCTCGCATAACGGTAGGAAAACACCTATCCTAGCAAAATCACGGACTCATTCCTGTAGAGTCAACTTTTACGAAAGCATTCTTTTCAACTCTTTTTGTACGGCCCTGATTGTAAAGCCGAGTTATGACGTACTGTCTATTATTTGACCTGCAAAACTGGCAGCAATGTTCGATGATTAAGCTTGGTTTTATTGTATGCCTAACCGATTCGACTATTACGGTATTGATGTTTTTACGCATTTATTGTTAAGGCGTATGTGAGATCTGCTCACCGACAGGTGGGGCATGGGCACTTGCCCATCAGCCATGTATGTGGTAAGTCCTGATTCTGTCGGGCCACAAACCAGCGTGCGAGGCACGAAGAACACCAGAGCGGTCGGCAAAAGCAGCCCACGCAAGGAGGACGTGTCGGGTTTCCTGGAGTGAATATTCCTGCAAAAAAACGCATGAGTTTCACCTCAACTCAAGAAACTTTTGCGGTAAGGCCTATGAACAACTATGATATTTTCCAATTCTGGAAACATCTCCATCGTACCTGCTTCTCCTTGTTGATCAAGCGTTTCAGTTCCTTCACAAGATCGACGCAGGGAAACATCAGTCAGGTTCTGCATACAACCAATGCAGGCCTCTGGTTCCTACAATGCAAAAATGAAATGGCCTTAGTAGCTGCTTAGTGATTCAATAATACGGAGACACATTTCATTGAAAATTGTAATGCTCTTGAATGTAATGCCCAAGTAATGGAAGATCGTTACTAAAAAAATTGATTGCGGCTTACCAAGCTAATTCCCCCAGTCAACTCAACTGTTCCAGTCAACCCAAAAACGTATTTGTCTGAGATTTGAGAATGATTAAGTATAAGGTTCAGCGAATGCGCAACAAATTGAGAATTTAAATAGAACTTTTACCAAAAATAACTCTTCTTCAATTTAAGTTTAAAACCCTAACGTAAGTGATAATAGTATTTTGAAAAATTGATAATAGTTTAAGAACTGGTCGCGGAAAAAGTTGTCTTGTCAGATTCTCGAAAACAAGATGTTAATAAAAGTGGATGTAACGGTATGATCTGCAGTATAATACGTTGCAAGGGTAGCAATATTAGTAAAATGAATATGAAGGTAGTTTAAAAGACGTAATTTTAAATATTGGCCCTAATAAGTCTGGAAATAATTTACATTGCATTTCTACTTTTAGATTTTATGATTTCGTAATCCACTATATATTACCCTTGCTGAGTACTATAGCTAATAGCGAATTTAAGTAGCGCTTTGATATCGTTAGTTGCAAACCAACAGCGTTTTTTGTATAGCACAAATTCTAGAAGCATAATAATGTATAAGAATTTCAAAAATATAAAATAATCTATACCTCAAGCATCTCAAAAGGCGGATTCTGTGAAATTACAGTTTTGAAGGCATCTATAAAACGGTCTCCTAGGTTGCGATGGATTGGAATGTTCTTAACGTTTTCAAGGGGCAGACGTGCCCGAAGTTGGTCATATTCGCCAGAATTAACTTGAATTGTGAACGACGGAACGCCGGCTCTTTGGCTTTGAACTGCAATAACTAAGCATTGCACACCTAGAAACAAAGAAAAAATTCTAGCTATCATCTCGCAATTCGTCACTAAAAAAGTATATTTACATCGAAATACTAAGGACATTCGAATACTAAGAACTTTTTTTTTCTGACTAAAATCCCGTGTCGCCAGCATATAATAAGATTCTTTGCCATAATCTTTTGTACTCTGCGTCATGTGCATGAAAGAAGCCTTACGTTTTTACAACAAAAAAAACGTAGATAGGTATTAATTTACTAGGGCTTATCCTTTATACATTTAGTTTCACCCACTGCTCAGTTGTTTATGTTCTCAAAGGAACTTAGGTAATTTCATTTTAAACACATAGGGACAAACCAAAATGTCAATTTAGCCAAGGTCGATAGCATTTAAAATACGTTCGATTTTACGTCATTTGACAGCAACACCAAGTGGTCTCAACCACGCCTGTCAAAGCGGGCAAATTTAAGTTCGCATAGAAAATGTATCGAGCAAAAGCTCACTAAAATCAGAACATTGCAAGGATGATTCCAATGCAGATCTATTTATCTATCTGAATATTGCTAAAGTCCTCATTTGCATGCGTATCACAGCGATTTCTTCAATCCGGAAATATGCCAGAAAGCTAGAATTCGGCAAGCTAAAGTGCATTTTTACTCGAGTTTACACATTATTTAAACCCATACTACATTGTGCTCTTACGCTGAAGACGCAAAGCTAATCTAGTTATTTATATCAATTCGACACTGACAGCATTCGTATCAAGATGTCCTGGTACAAGAGTGGTTAGGTAGGCCGATGGTATCACCGTTTTATCTAAATCGACAAGCATTGTCTAAAACATGTTGAGAAAACTTTTAAAGTTAGTTTAATATATAATATCTTCCTTGGACTGAAGCTAGCGACAATACGAGCAAGGTTTTATTTCCAAAATTTTTTGCTGAACCATTGTAATAGGTTATGCAAGTGTAAAGAGAAACAACAGATCTGTACGACGACAGGATGAGGGTAAAACTGGGAAATTTCTCATACTGTCAATTTCATATCTACAGTTAAATAAGTTTTATTCAAGTTGTATTTTGATGAAGAAATCAGACTAGTTTAAAAGCTCAACACAAAAATGCTATCTGAAAATTGTATAGCATCCCGCAATATAGTCCACTCTAGCTTAAGTGTGATAATGCAGTGCTTCCGCAAAGATCTCTAGTCGTATAAGTCTTGTATCAATAGAGTCAATTTGGTATTTCGATTGAAGAGCCTCACTTTATGAAACGTTGACTAAGCTTATAAAAGATTGTTACCAGTAGAATCAATATGCGACACTCTATGTTCGGCACTTGAGACGACGCGTAATTTTGCATCGGCATTTTGGATCACTTTGACATCGTCCGGGCTTACACGTATCAACCAGGTTCGCAGAACAATCGTACGCGTTATTCCACCTTGAGAAACGAATTTATTTCCCTAAAAAGTACAAAAATACAATCAATTTGATGTGACACTCTACTGATATTGATAAGACACACCATTTATAAATCATATATTGGATTAATATAATTAGCAGAATCAAAATAGCTTTCCACTAAGTGGATCAAAGAAAGCATTCCTTACTTTTACTAAAAAAAGGTCTCTAAGCGTATGAAATAAAAGATAGAGCTTCATAGAACAACGATTCCATGCTCTATCAACGACATATAAAGACGCCACGTCCCACAAACTATAAATTTTAAAGAGGGTTGGAAGACGTGAATCCCAAGATAAATCATTGAATAACATCTGGCAATATTTATCAAGGCAAACTGCAGTAACAATTCGGTGTAATCCATATTTTTACTGCACAGATTTTATATTGTACCCTAAAGTTATAAAGTATATTTACACCGGCGGTCATAGAAGAATAATGGTATGAATGCAGGCTTGAAAGTCTTCGTCAAATATGTGCTGATTACCGTGATGCTTGGTTCTCCAAAGGTATGCCCAGTACGGTACGTTAAAGCGTCTGAGCGATAAACCATCGATTATAGATATAACAAGCATTGAATTTAAGAAATGTGTCTGGCTAAAATATCCGATCGGGAGCTCCAATCGGATTGATTGTTTATCACGAATCATTTGTTTAAAGAAATATGATTTCTGCAAATTTTGTGACAGCATGCCTTTGCTATACAATTATTATAATAATATTAGTTATTAGTGGTATTGTTATTATCATTATTTAAAATCACACGAGCCCTGTAAGATCAGTTTGAATGTATAATGTACCTACCTATATACACGCCTATTAAGAAACATACTTTTAGCTCTAAGATGAGATTCAACAACAATACTTGTTTCGAAAGACCAACAAAGCGCATTAACAATTTTGTGATCCAACGATTCGTGTGCGATTAGTGTGAGCCAACTCGAGAAATGCTCAAAACGTGAACATTATTTAACAGACAGCAGCGAAATTGTCGCCAATAACGATAATTCTATATAATTGATAAAATCCTAGATTAAAATCAACAATATTGCACCTGTCTAAATTCGCCATTAATCCGCGCAACTACTTCCAGCCAGTCTCCTCCAGTTTGTGCTGCGTACACCTGTAATACCTGCAATATACATATCAAGCTAATTGTTAATGACTATCGCTGAAACGAAAACACATCTTTTAGGAAAAACCTAGCAAATTCTGAACAGACGAGGTCACAATTAATAACGTAGCATTTGAAACTTATTGCCTATTGAAACCTCGCCATTAAAAACATAATACAACTGTGACCATTGCAGGTATATAATTCAATAAATTTAACAACAGAAGATAACTGACTGGCTAATACAAATACGGAATGGACGTGATCCTTAAAGGTGTGTCTGCATATTTTACTCAAATCGTCTGAACAACATCACCCAAAAAAGATTACCTTTACCAGTGGATGTTCCTTCCATTGCGAAAAATACCAGCGAAGAATCCGATGTACAGTCGAAGCTACCAGCAAAAGTGAGACAACAAGCAAGGCCGCCCATACGTTTTTGGTGTATCCCACATATTGCTCGTCTCCAGATTCAATGGTTGACTCGTCGCCAAAAACAAAGAGCCCGAGGACATATCCTAAAATAGAGTAGATGCACAAGGGTAACGAAATAGAGAAGGAAAATAGTACGTGACAAAACAAATGTGATAACATACTCACCAAGAGGGAGTGCCGAATGAATGAATGAAGTCAGAGCTACTCTTCTGAGGTGATATAGCATAAAATCCGTGGTCTCATTTCCTAAGAAGTCTCTGAACAAGTTCGAAATTGTGAACCCCGCCTGAATAACTTCGCTGGGCGGGGCTATTAGGCAGAGGCAAAAACCAGCGTACACCACGGAGAACCATACGCCCTCCGAGGCGATCATTGTCGTTTGTGCAGGCCTGAAGAAAAACATTCACATGTATAAACACTTTGAACGGTAACTGTTTTTACAATATAAGTCTAATTATGCTATTGATGCGAATGTATACGCAGATCATTGACTTAAAATTTGATCCTTTTTAGTATGTACTTACATAGTCATTAAATTTATTAAATTAGTATTACCTCGAAATGAATTGGCATAATTAGTGTATTATTCACGATGTACTTGGAATAAGTGTACGAGCAGCAAATATCATCGATGCGTACTTGCAGATGTGCGTACACCAATATTCGTAGATCGAAGAGGAGTCAAACAAATTTGGAACGTCTAATCTTGTGTTTAAAAATATTATTCATATTGTAAGTTTATGCTAACCTAATATTTTAGAATTACTACAACCGGCGTCAGTCTCACCTCTATCCCTCATTACTTGAAATCAGGCAAAGTTATTGGTTGTCGTGTGCTTGAATCCTAGATCTAGCACGCCTAACTACATGCATACACACATACAAAATTAGCTCTCTTTAATTGCAAACGTATTGAATGTCCCTAGTTTCAATTGTTTGAACATGGTATAAATAGCGCCTTCGTTGGGTAATTAAAATTACCGTAATACTAATGTAAATAATATATGTTCCAATTCAACTAAAGCAAATAATTAGCTCAGCAAAAGGAACTTGATTTGGAAGATGCACGATACGTTTGGCCAGAGCTGCTCGGTCGGCAAATATATCATTATCTGGGGAACAAATCAGCGTTGGCCAAAAGACCAACGAGGTCTTGAAATTAAACATAAAAAAAGAGTTTAACTACATTTCACAGAGGAGACTGTTTTATTATAAAACAGTACCGCGGCTCCTTCTGAAGTAAACTAGGAGTCCCAAAGCACGGGGTCTTCTAGAGATGTCCCGATATGTTGGCGATATCACGGAAGCTACAACAATAAGGGGTCATAAGCCTATAAGGATAACAATGTTCTCTTATATAACCGAAGGGCGTCCAGATCCCCTGAATAGGAATGACACGTTTATAGTACGACTGATTGTGCTTATAATATATAATCAACACATAATTTTTACATATATATATATATATATATATATATAT
>MNPL01001261.1:5834-26194 GCA_002081605.1 Tropilaelaps mercedesae | reverse complement strand
TATATATATATATATATATATATATATAAAACACTATAAATATAAATAGATATGTAGAGGAAAGGACCCCATGAAATGAGAAGGGGGCGTCTACATTGAAAAATGACCGAACTGCGTCCTGACTGATGACATTGCACATTTTCTGATCAAGCACCGCTGAACGCCACTGCGGTAACAATAACAACAACAACAACAACAAAGGATTCTTATGATTATAACCAAAACAAGCAAGCTACTGAGGGTGATTCAAATGCGTATGTTATTAAGTATTCATATTATGATCATTATCATTGAGCGCGATAATGAAGGCAAATATTATGATGATTATTACTGTTATTATTATTAAGCCATAGAGCGCTGAGGTAATGATTGCAACGCATATTTGATATTGGTCAGCCGGCAGAGCGGTATCGCCTTATCTGACCGGTCTCGTCCAGAAAAACTTTGCACGGCGTCCCGTGCGCTGTCCGTTGGTTAAACGTGGCAAAACACTACAGCAAGCAGACAGCCAAGCGAGGTCAGTACGCGCGCATTTCCATTCAAGCATTGTATTAACATAGTCACGTACACTCACGGACACACACATCACCACACGCGAACAAAATATCCAGAGATGTACACAGGCTTACTTTTAATGATAGAAACCGATGGACGTTACGCATCGCGATAAGTACGAACGTAAAGATGCAAAGGACAGAGGAATGCACACAACGACACAACCAGCACGAGGCGTGCGTGGAACACAACAATCTCATGTACAAGTGCAGATTGACTGACAGAAGATACGCAACAGAAGATGCGATGATGACGCTGGTAATGACGCAAAATCAAGCCGCATGGCAAACTATTACACAAATCAAAAGCGGACTGACGGAGTCGGCGTCATCGATATGTTGACATATACAACAGAAAAATTATTCTAATCGGTGGCGAACCATCACGTCGCTGAAATGACGTGTCGCTTTGCATTCTGTTCGACGATGTTGACAAAAAGCGCGAGTCCATTCTGGCAGTGTTGCAACCGACGTGCCTCTTTACGGCGTGTCCGATTATGCCAAAAACGAAATGTCTTCAATATGTTTGTACGTTATCTTCGTGCTCATTTATTTGCATACATACCCTAGTCGTATGCTCAGTTCTGTCGGCCTGTCCCGCATATGTTAGTGAGTGGCGAGTGATTGATTTCTTGTCAGCCTCCTCTTGTTCAATTGGACCCATGTGTGGATGTGCGCGTTAGGTCTAACAAACCGTCGTTGTGTTATTCTTCGTCCGCTAAGTGTCATTCCTACAACTGGCTCTCGTCCACAATCACAGAGTCATCTGTCTTTAGGCCAGCCGAAATCCACTACACATGATCGCACAAATCGCGCGTACGCATAATTATTTCTTCTTAAATGTGGCTATTGTGTGCGTCCCAGCGCAGATTGTAAAGCAAGCTAGCCGATGCGGCTCGGTCCACCGATTGATGTCAAGGCTGTGTCTGCAGAAGCTCTTGAATTACTTTAATCGTCAACTTCTCTAGACGTCGTATAGAAAGGGAGAGAGAGAGATAGAGAGAGAGGCTTTTTTCCTTATAAAGCCTAAGTAGCGCCTTGATTCACTTTTGCTCTAAGAAGGGGTACACGCCACCCAGTTCAGCGCCTGAATAGGTCTATCTTGGCCTTGGATGAACGGCAGATGAGAGCAGCGGCATTAGCAGTAACAGAGTCGGCCGCGTGTTTCAACGTCAAATGAATCCAAATTTCCGGTTCCGGCAGCAGTGGCGCTTTCTGTCCTAAGGGCAGGCGCCCGTACGTACCGGCAACCACACTCAATGCTTTCTCGCCCTCCCCGTCCAGAGGTCGTCTCATACTGTTCTAAAGGTATCTTACCTTGCCGGACGTACATACCTGCCGACGTTCTACAACCTACCTTCTTTTTGACCTTCTCTGGTCCCTTACCCTCTGCCCCCTAGCGCCCCACCATTAACAAACCACAACCCCCAATCCCACGCTCAATTGTTCATTCATGTTCACCACCTCCTTTAACAGCATTCTACCTCCGTTTACTTCCGTGGCTCTATCTCTTTCGTCTTTTGCATCGTAAGCTTCGTTTTCGCCTTGGTAGATGTGCGTGTATGTGTATAGCAGCTACAGCATAGACTGTTCGCTATTTCCTCTTTCTGCCGCTTGCCGACTTTGGCCCTTCGTTTCTTCACTAGCTCTTGCTCACCCTTGCTTGGTCTTTTCCCATCACATAGGCTCGTTGTCCCATCGTATGACCTCTCTTACGCGGGTTAGCCCTCTTATCGTCTCAACCCTTTCTTACTTTCCACCTGCGTTTACCTGAAACCCTGTCCAGTGTGTGTAGCATCGTCCCCGAAACCAGGCTAGCTGTTCGTTCTTCACGAGTTCCTCTTCCTACCTAGCTTTCCATTCGTCGTTCTCCTGTGCTAGGACGGCTGGTACTACTAGGTTGTGATATTGTTTCTCGCTCGTCCTTGGCACCTGACACCGCTGGTGGGTCTCGTCCAGCAGCTTGTTCACGTTCCGCTAACAGCAGCAGCAGCAGCAGCAGCAGCAGCAGCGGCCTGTTTGACTATTCGTAGCAATCAAATGTCCCATCCATTCTACGTGCGCCGTCCGCTGGCCAAGGCAAAAGTAGCGGGGAATGACGCTAAGGTAAGGTAGCGAGTGACACGGGCACGTGCGTGCGCCTATCGTTACATGGCTGCTCCTGACGGAAATGGCCAAAGTGCTTCGGCGCACCTTATGAAATTTCCGGAGCGCCGACAGATGGCGGACGGATGGCGCGCAAAATTCAAATAGGAGTGGACGAAAGAACGCGACGAAACAACGATGAAGTCGTGTTTCTGAAACGCGCGAGAGACGAGCACGCAGCTACAGACTGGCAGGATATTGCATTTTGGCAATTGGGACGTGACACAGGTGCAACTCAAGGCGTACGAATGGAGTATCTGGATGTCGATTTGCTTTATCGTTCCCTTCCGCAATGCCACCTACGTTTCGCTGTGTGGAGGCTGAAGCTGGATTCACTATCGGATGTTTGCGCAATGACCGTGCGCAAACGTCGGAACATTCAATATCCAGTTGTTGACGAAAATGTTGTCGTTTCTTTGTTAGCGATCATTTATTTCGTTTCGAACAGACATTTGCCTGGACTCTCGAAGCTTGCCAACTTTGGGTTGATTCATAATTTAAGAAAGTACCATCAATTAACAATAAGACAACAGCGAACAGCGTGATGCTTAGCACAACACCAATGATATTTCAGTTAATAATAATAATGTTAAGTAGAGATAAAACAACAAACAGACAAACTAACGTCAGCAACGTTTAACTAATAAAAAGTCTAATACTTTTCAAATTGCAATGGACGTCTTTTTATTTCCGAAGTTTCCACTATTCCAGAGAGAAATGTTTTACGCGTTGATTTACGACAAAAACATAGTCGGCAGAACAGAAAATTACGGAGAAAAGAATCCCCGTTGGCTGTTTCGATTATGATGTACCCGAAGTGCCGCTTGTCCTGCCTCCAGCCTTCCTGAGGAGCAAAATCGTTCGAACAATAATAATCTAGAAAAAGTTCAAAATGACTAGGCATGCTCATGACATAGAGGTGAATAGAATGCCATGGCGAAGGCCAGCCAATCTGGCTCAGTATCTCAAATTCAACTTCCAACTGTCAACAAATATTTCTTGTAACTTGTCTAGCATACAATTTTAGCAACGCACACAACTTTTCTTAATTAGCAATAGAGCATCATTGTCACAGCAGTTGCCATAGTAGCGCGCTGTGGTAAAACCGTGATCGTCCTCCTGGAGCTTGCTAATGATGAGAATTTTATCACTCTTAACTCTTTGTGTACTTAGTGTCACTCGAAGTAATGCGAGAAGCATCTCCAAATTTAAAGCGAGAAAAGGCTCGAAAAAGTTAAGTTTGCCTGGATCTTATTACACCTCTGTCCACACCATAAGATAGACGTACGTGGCCACTGCCGAGATTTTCATGTTACAAGTTTCAACCGTGGTAAAGCAAACGGTCCGTTCTCTGTAGAACTATAATCATTCATTTTTAGCAAAAACCACCTCTACTTGTTTTTTTGCTTAGAGCCGATCCTCTGCCAACATTGAACATCCACGGTAGCATTTTTTACCTCGTAAGACGGACCCCATGAATGTAAATGTGCATTGGCGAGGATCGAACGCATGCGCTTAGGTGTCTCCTCCGGTGGCAATGCGCACATGACGCGCCAGGCCACCGAGCTCTACACAGAAAGTCGTCATCTTCTTTGTTCTAAGCGTCTCAGGTATAGAAAAGTCCCTTTGTTACATCGATAGCTTTCGATGCATCGATAGCTACATGAATGCTTCGTATGATGCCATAGTTATTCAGTCTTAATACACATGGAATAATACCATGAAAAGAAGGCTCCACCCTTTATCTGCCTGCAAAGGTTGCACGTCCAATAAAACACATACTACAATCAGGTATCTGTCCGGAATGGCAGCTCCAGAGACGTAGAAATTGTCTTCAATAATCGATTGGGCTTCATTTATAAACATGGTCTCAAATCAAACATCCGGAGAAGCAGAAAACACATTATATTGCAAGGCGCGTTCACCTCGAAGCGTGCTATGCTATACCGCATAAGCCGTGAGGGTTGAGGCTGCTTTATGTTTGGCCAGATACTTTTTTATGCTCTGGCAGTGCCTCTTACCGGTTCATGCATTCAGCTACACTATGCGAGGGTTGGACTCCGAAGGTGCGAAGGAGCAGGGCAGTAAAAAGATGCATTCCTAATGTCAGTGAATGTATGCATTCAGGCACGTTTAAGGTAGGGTATACTGCTCCGTGCTTAACTACTCTAGTTATCAGGCATTACCTCCGTAAGCTCAGTAAGGTCAATAGTATATGTAATAGCTAATGTACTTGTCGGTTCCTGAGTTTCCGTTTTTGGTAGACGAAAATTTGTAGAAATGTAGAAAATAATTAGCTCTGTATTGTTTTTCTATGTAGTGCATTTATTTGAATTCACCGATTACAATGCGTTAGGTAGTTATATATTACTTCTGATGAAAAACTGGACACATTTTTTGGAAACTTATGGGCATTTTCTGTCCGTTCATCATAGGAAAAATGTCTGAAATTATGAACCATTACTCAACACTTGTGAGAAAAGCTTTTGATCGCACGAAGACGAGTTAACTTTCGTAGGTTTGGATTGTATAGTAGAATGGCGGTAGGCTTAACTTTGGGTCATAGCCGATGCGATTGTAATCCGGAGGGGTTAACGGAACTATGGGTGCTCGGTTGGCGTGTGGCCAGTTACGTGTCGGGTGTAGTATTAAATAGATTGTTTGGATCACCGATACATTTTCCTTTAAAAGGAGTATTCATTCGCACAACCAGTTCTAGTTCATTTTCTATGAATAATTTTTGCTGAACTGTAACGTCCTCCGTCCGCGCAGCTGTGCTCCTTTCGTCTATATATCTACTCGCTCGGCACTGTTTAAAGTATGGCGGGATTGGTTTAGTAATCGACTAAGATTCCTCAAGCAGACAATGACATCACCGATTTAGGATGAACCTTTTCAAATAAAGAAGCTCGAAAAAGCTTACAATCAATTTTTAAGGACTCTGCACGTCGCACAGAAGCAAAACAAGGGAGTGAACACGCTCCCGAATTTGATGGGAATTAAATCTATTGTATTAAAAGTTATCTACATAAATTGGTACAAAAGGCCTAATAAGACGCACCGTACCGAGGTAAAACGCATGTACATTTACGCATTCTATTAAGATTTATATACGCATATATCTTGATAGTAGGTGTAAAGAAGGACTGAGGATCTAAGGACAATTGAAATAGCAATATATATGCCTCACACGTTGATGCTAATGTTATAAGAGGCGGCTGTTAGCAGATGCACATTAACGATAGATGAGGAGGCGATATGCATTGTGGCAATAACTTCCATTTCCGAATTTAGAACGACTGAATGCGTCTTTCGCTAGAACAGACACATCCAACCTCGTAGAGAATGCGAAATCAGATAATTTGAAAGCTTAATTTCCTTAATTCGAAGATTAATTTCCGCCTAGAACAAATATTATTTATAAAGGTATGCTGCACAATGAGCATATTATCCATATATTCACAACTGTAACGTGCTGTCACGCGTGTTTTTTTTATTTTAAATGTATACATTTTTAATTACTATCAATTTAAAATATTAAAATACATCAATGGGATAAATACTTTTTCAAACAAACATTGTTGACATAAGCACATACTTTTTAAAGATTAATTCATCCCTGAGCCTTAATATTTAATTTAATCATGTAAGTACATATAATTGCCGGAAAATATTCTAACTCGTAAACATTCCCAAATACATCTCAGGTAACCCCTCTTTCTTGTTGATCCGGCAATTTGCTATCAACGCTTTGGCACGAGGTAACGTTTCTACTCTCTAAAGATTAGAATATCTTAGTACTATTAACAACAATAACACTCGTTTGCATGAAATGCCAGAAAAGTCAACAACAGGCCTGCTTATAATTTCAGTTTAAGCAAAATGCTAAGTGAGTAGCAAATCAGGCCCACACGACCCGCGATTGACGATTTACTAAGAGGTGTTATTCCAGCTATTCAGTAAAAGGGATGTTTGCCGAAGGAATAAATCATGAGTGGACTCAGTTCAAGCAGCGTTATAATTAGGCAGCTCCTGAAATCAAACATGTCACAAGTCGATAAAGTGTACCATATAAATGGACTACTGTTGCTATGTGGTAGCCTAAATAAATACATATATTTGTCTCAAATGTCCATTATCGGATCAGTGGCTACAAATGTATATTTCGGACATAGAAAATTTTGCTATGATCAAAGCGGCCACGAACTTCATTTAATAGTCTATGATACTCATTTACTATGTTCTTCCTGTAATCGATTATTTTACAGGAAGCTCAGAAATTGATAAAAGCTACGCCTCGTCCAAAAGAGCGGTGGTTTGGTTTTGGAATTGCTTGTTTTAAACAGAAAGGCTTAGCCAGAAGAGTTCACTCCACTAAAACGGTATGAGGATTTTTCGTAGGCATACGTAGAAGATATTAGATGTAGGTTTAACAATTTAATATAACCGTTTCGTCTACTTAAATATTCGCATTGAACAGAATGACAATGTGAGCGACTTAGCGCAGTTACTGTAAAATCTAGAACAAAGCCGCCTTCAAGGAACCTGCTTATGAACGCGATCAAGAGCCGATGCAACCCAACAGACAATTCTAAGACTCTCATTTGAATATTGCTCCTGTGCGCTGGATTTTGAGCAACTCATATGCTCTAGTACACGAATCAAAAATGCTGAATAATTAAATTACTTGAGGCGCAAGTCTTTACTAAGTCTTTTATAGCCAGCCATATAAACGAAGTTGGAGTTTGTTGTATAGGTGTCTCGAAAATGATCAGTTTAATCATGGAATCCAAAATAAAAAATAACAGTTTCGTTCTCAAGTGGCTTTTTAAAGACCTAGCCGAAATTCGAAGCTATGGGTTGTAGCGGCTTTGGGTGGGGAGTAAAACGTATCGCCTTTCATCTTGCAGCACATCCGCCAACTTGTATTAAGTGCTGGGCAAGATGCCTTCTTTATTCGCGCTGTTTCTACTCGTGGCTTTTTTTCACTCTGAAAGCTTTTAAACAGAAATAAAAATTATGAAGTTGCTACTGTCGAGAAGCGGTCAGTTTGTTGAGCAAGTTGTCAAACCAACAAGTGCACTGTAGCGTGCTCTGGTCATAAAGTTATGCTCATTCTACGCACGTTGTTGAACCTATAGAGCCTACGGCAAGGTGATTTTCGCGTCAAATTGGCAATGCGAGCCTACGCAATCTCATTCGGGTCTCAATCAGGTCGAGAAGCACGCAGAGAAATCTGAGTCTATGACCAATTTAAATGAAGGTAACACCGCGAGGCAATATAATCGTGCTCGTACAGTTTGGGAGGGAATTTTGCAACGGAATTATGCCATTTAATTAGATTGAAAGGGTCTCATTACTATCATGCGTAAAGTAAGAAATCATAAAACGCAGATAACTCTATTTGTTAACTTTGTAACTGCAAACAACGTTGTGACTTCCAGATCAAGTCAGACCGAGCACCCTAATATAAAGTTCACACCCTTAGACCGAAGGCGTATTTCTGATGCTAAGCACGCTGATTAAATGACTAACTGTTACCGTGATCAGATGGAAATCGCTCAATAGGTATTGAGAAACCCTTATATTTTCACTGAGGGTTCCCGAAATTTTGGCATTCATTGGCCGGTACAGTACCTTTTCTACCACAGCGGTAACCACAACGTTTTTGATCTGGAACTCTAACCTTCAGGAAGAATACCCAGCTCCACAATAATTTTTAATTGTAAGCATAAGAAGCTACCAATAGCCTAGGTTCGTTCTTGGTATATTTAACCAAGGCGAAATTAGGGATAACTTGAAAGGTAAAACAAGATATATTACCTCAAACGCTTGCGAACCCTTACAGTTATTAGAACCGGTGCAGTACCCTTGTAAATATTAACTGGTTTGTCTAAAGTTGTCATGTACTCTACGGGCTTACCTCAGTTAGACTGCTCCCGTTTTAGCTTACCATGTATAGGTCGATGCCATGGTTTTTTACCTCAGTCATCAAACTGATCCTCCTGAGCCATCTCGCTGAGACTAATTCTACTAATTTATACACCACTGAGGCAAATCGATTTTGAACTCCGTTAGAATTACACATTTCGTTGATATGGGACATGATTTCGGGAATATTCGAGAGAATTATAATTTGAGATATGGAAATTCCTCTGATCAGTAAACAGAAAGTACTATTGAAAATGTGTGCTGTTTTCACAGGCAAACTGTTTCAATAGTCTAATCCCTATAGGCACGTCAAGATCAAATTAATGTAAATTCGTCGGATTTTCGTCTTGAGATCTCCACCGTAGAGTTAAGGATAAGAAATGTTACCTTTAGCTGTCCTCATTGCGATATATACCAGTTTAGGCTTGTTTTGTTGGAACCTGCTTTAAGAATTTGACTCTGGTTAATCCTCGCATCGAAGAACTTCTCACGCGTTACGTTGCTTTTGACTTCGTCTCGTTAGAACCGAACTCGGTTAAGTGTACCTCGTCTCATCTTATTAACGTTGATTTTACTGAGATTGAATCAGATCAAGGAGCACATTTGCAGATGTTTTTTTTTATAGGCCAGACTCCTTTCACTTTCTTCCAGGAATTCTTTAATGTTTAGGCTTTTCGGCCTAGAGCCTAGGCTTATCTCGCTAAAGCGTATCCAGTGGATCATTTTTGATTGCGGTTTGATATCACAGAAGCATGGATTTATAGTAAATTTTGTCGATATAATGAGGGATTTTTCTCGCGGAGGTCAATCTCCGCTTGACCATTCAGTAAGGTTATTGAGGCTCCTCTAATCATTTGAAAGTTCATTTGAAATTCACCAATTCCAGACAGGGCTTAAAATACTACTGTCTCTCCCGTATTTAGCAAGAATTACATCAGTGCTCCGGTTCCTATTACCAAATCATTAGAATACCTTGCCCATATGCATATTGCCTACATAACATCTAAATGCAAATTATGTAACTAATTAAAAGTTCTTGGCAGATGCGAAACACAGTCTAATACGGTCGAGAAAAAAGCTATGTTTTAATCTTCAACTTATGACAAAAACGCACAAACAAACTTTGTGTGGAAAGTTCACATTTATAGATGAGCTTGCATGCGTTGATGACGAATATTCTTGTTGACTTACTAACGTCACCAGCTAGGGTACAAAAGAAAACGGCTTGAGTTTCTTTGCAATGCCCTCCTTGTCTAAAATAAGACCGTACGTTACGCGGTGCCCCGAAACCCTTAAAGAGAATTGTATTATGTGCTAGAGAATATTTTTAAAGAGAGAACATTCAATTTGAGAGAACGATGTGCTAAAAACGATGTATAAACTTGACGGACGCTTTAACCTGCTACCCTGTGCACCGTCTAGTATGTTGCGGTAAACCACCGGTTGATTTTTGAAAGCCTATTTGTAGCATGAAGACTTTTCATCTTTAGCTTTTTGTCTACCTATGAGTTAGCTGGCGTCATGCGAGCAATAGTATTTACATTAAAACTAGCTGAGTCAGCGGTTAGCGTAATCGTTTACTGTAAAAAAAACCTATCACTGGCCCAGTCTAGAGCACGTTATCCGGTTTGTCATTCTTGAAAGTCTGCGTATTTAGATTGGATTTATCATATAAACCTAATATTGGCTTTAAATATAACCTTTTATAGTTATTTTACCTATTATTCCGAGTAAAATTAATGCAATGACAAAAGCCTAATTGTATGCGTTCGCCTATTCGGAACTGAATGCAAAACTACGATTACGCAAGTTGCAAAAAAGGTAATCTCAAATAGGCTTCAATAGTTGTAACAATGTTCTGAAGCTTACAGAAATCAAACCAGACATTCATGCTTGAGAATAAAGTAGTGGCTTTTTCTTTTCCAAAAGTACCTGGTCCCGTGCTGTTGTGCTGGTCTTTATTTTCGATTTATGTTCAAACAGAACGAACCACCCTGCTACGGACATTGGTGGTCTACAGGACATAAAATATGACTTCACACTCCAACAATACTTTAGATATGATTTCTGTAAAGCAATGCGATAGATAGCGGACGCGCTAGTCTTCAATAGCGTATAAGGATAGCCTGCGGCCACTCATTCTCACCATTTTCAAAGTTTTATCTCATTCTCTAGTAACGATAAAAATAAGCCAGCCGAACAACATGTAGGCCGACTTGCACAGCTGGAATGCCCCAACTTTCTGCTAGTCTTCCAGCCTAAACCCTTTATTTACCGTTCTCGTTGGGTAACTAGGCTTGAGAGGGTAAAACAGGCCTGCTATCACATCCAGCCCAGACAGCTAGATGGATGCATTTTTTATCTTTTCGATTCTTTTCTATTCGATTTCGGTCTCCTCAAGGCTAGACGAATCTTGTTGATGCAAAATAGATAAGGCGCATCGTATCATGATAGAAATAAGGCCGTCGTTGAAGGAAAACCCTAAGCTAGTGTGGGCCATCTTATTTTTTTTAGACAACTTGTGCGCCAAATTTGGATTGAGGTGCTATTCGGTATTCGGTTTTCGCCCGTCGCCGTTTGCCCCCGGCCATTCAGCTATCTCGACTTAAAGTGGTTGAATGGCAATAAGATATTAAGCGCGTAAAGGCTTTCTGCATTCTGTAATTGCTGTGTATTCTGTAATTTTTGCTTTCGTTAGTTCGACGAATAAAAGCGAGGCGGGATACGTGTCTAGGCAAAGAACGCCAGGATACAAGGCAAGATTGATAGGCACATACCTAAACTTGCCTAAACAGGGAGTTACAGCCACGCAGAGATGAGCAAGCCAGAGCAAGAGGGAGCGAGAGGCCTTGAGCGAGTGATAATTTGGATAGATGCTTAGAATGGAATATTTCCTTCGCGTCTTAGACTTTGCCATCTATCTAGTCAGCCGACGTGACAACTCCGGCAAGAGCTCTAATCAGCGTTACACTCGTTGAAAATATCCACAAACGCATGGTTCTCGTTTTTCTTTGGTTCTTGTGCATATGATCGAAAACAATAGTGGGGCTAAACACTTCCACACGGGACGTACCCGAAGAGAGCAGATGAAGGGTATACGGTGGCTATGGCCAATACGAAAGACCAATCATTCTACGACCAAAAAAATCCTTAAATCGAACTGGCAAACGAATAAACAAGATAATTATTAGGCATACACCAAGCATGTGCTTAATTCGCCCGGGAAATCATATGTTTTATGGACAAATATCATAATTTTATACTGTTCAATCTGTCTCATCATATCAGTTACCCCAACGACATAGTTAGGTCCTTCAAATAAATCCTACCAAAAACGTATTGAATTGTATTGGGTTATTGTGCGTAGTGAAATCGTATTTGCGCCAAAAAATGGTTCAACAAAGCATCCATGGGAAGCATAAGCGATTATCGTCTAGTCATGACTCTTGTTTTTTATGACCGTTTTCAGGTTATGCAGCCTCCAGGGAAACGAAATACAACGTTTTCTTTATTGCATCTGCGTTACATTAGCAAGTAAGATAGGTCTTGCATCACCCATGAAACAAATGAATAATAATTCGGTACTTCTCGTGGCAGCCAAACGTACGGGGATCGCTAAAATTCACATTTTGATCTCCTCGACCCTAAGTCGCTCGTCTAGGGTGTCCTCGTTCAAGGCTGTGTGTACGTACTACCCGATGATTGAAGAGCGTACTGTGACAGGGTATTCGGCTCGTCTGGAAACGCCATCAGCATCTTCCACATCATTCTCATCATACGTGACCCACGAAATAAACTGGCCAACGGACGTACACATATTCGGACATCAGAGAATGGAATTAACTTTATTCGGGCCAGCCTACACACGAGAGTTTCCAGCCAAAGGGGCATCGTGACACTAGTCGGACGAGCAGAAAGCACTACAGTGATAAGCGCTCTTAGAGTAGGACGAAGTAAACACAAGATTGATCAGAGTCCAGTATGCATTGCATAGTAAGCGTGACCCTACATAGAAAACGTCATGATTCAATCGGGCCTTTGGTAAAGGAAACGTCACCATGCGTATTTTGACGGATCTGGCGCTGACAGATCTCGCCTGAGCAGCTCTAACCGGCAGAAAGGGTGCGTGGAAGCATGCCATAGCATATATTTGGTATAGAGGAGGGCAACGAATATATACGTCGAGAGTAATCGAAGCACAAAGTGAAAATATGGAACTTAGGCATAGAAATACGAGATAATAGAGGCTAAACTCATCAAGATTAGAAGGGTTGAATTTCAAATAAGTTTTTTTTTCAATTTAATCCTGCGATATTTTTTGCCATAAAGTAGACACGTATGAGTTATGGATGGGATATATGAACGCTACAAATGCTTTCCGATTTTTTAAAACTCTCTTGTTTAAGACGTTTTAAAAGCGTTATGAAAGGGGACGAGCTGCGAAGCGTTTACTTTATTATACCGTGCGTGGACAAAAATCCAGTTGTTCTATTGTTATTTCTTACGCCAGTATTAAAAGCTTATTTAGGTTACATTGGTCTTTGGTCTCATGTGTACCTGCATCTCTTCCTTTATGTTATTTAGCTTCCCTTCACCCTATTAGGCGCATCGTGCGCCTCTCGAACGACTTCTGTGGCACTTCGGCTGCCTTCTTAAGATTTTTTTGGAGATCTCCGGTCTGGTGTTCGTGCAATGGCCGTCATCTTCTTTGCCCCGATCGCCCACACGGTTAGCCCCCTGTTGGAGCGCCTAAGCTTCTGTTTTAATTTTCCGAATAGCTCTGCATACTCCTTAGTTTTCTCTACGCTACCTTCTACGTAGACCACTGCATATTCTCAAACTTTCTACGCCGTTGGCTTTGTTTCGTTATGGTGCGTTTTGCGATCATTTACTTGGTTTATAAGCAGTACACTTATCATTTTTCAGCTATGGTTTGTGTCCCGCTGCGGTTTCAGCAGCACTGCCCGTACCATCTTTCGCTTCGTCATTATTTTCCGTTTACAACAACCCGTCTTTTATTTTTTTTAAAGCTGACCATTAGCTAACATTTAACGTCCACGGTAGCAGTTTTTGCATTACTTCGTAAGACGGACCCCATATAAACAACAGCCCGCCTGGGCATTGCCTGCCGAACCAGTATCTTCGTCCTCGCTTTGATTTGACGCTAGCTTTTCTCTTGCTTCTTGTGCTTCAGCCGTTGTCTTAACTGCCTTTGCTTTTACATCTTCAGTTTCCTGCAGGGCTTTCTCTAGGTTTGCCTTGAAAGCGTTCTCTGCTCTTTTCTGTATTTATTTTACATGTTTTCTAACTCTCTTCCTCAGCTTCAACGTGAATATATGGTGTTGTCTGAATCTTTCTTATTATTTCTAAAGGCTTTCAACGCTTGGGTGTTCTTCACCGGCACTTCTGCAACCAAATGCTTTTTTCGTCATTTCCCATCTGACTTGTCTTCGGAATGCCTTTTTTCAGTCCCTCAAAATTGTCACTAGGACAGTCTCTATAATTCTCTCTATGTTAGGTAAAGAGGACGGTCATCGCGCCGAGTTTATTCTGGGAATTTGGCCTCCTAGCTTTTTAATCAGCGCCATTCTCCTATTGGCCTTTTCCAGGATCAGTCTTTTTTGCTAAATTAGTGTCGTTTACGACCTGTCCCACTTCGCCTGTCAAGATATGACTCCTTACTGACTCATCTCCGACTTTCCAAACACGAAGAACGCTCTGGTTGCTTAATTTTAGTACCTTTCGTCTTGCATTGGCTGCGGCCCCACTCTAGCCCTTTCACCGTTTCCTTTATGTCCGCTAATTCCGTGCAATCATTTTGCTTGTTCGAGTCTTGTCCTTCCCTCTGCCGCATTGTTTACTCCGTTATATTGCGTCTGATTGTCCAAGAGTATCTACCGTCCGATCTGTGTTCTTTGCCCTAACATTATTTTAATTATATGCGTCCAGCGTTGAGGTCTGCAGTGTTCTGCGACTGACAGGAGCAGCGCAGGTTGCCTCGATGGCTCTGCCGTGAGCAATTTTTGAATCGCGTATGGCATCCTGAACAGCCTTAGGCAGTTTTTTCAGCACGTCGCTTATATTTTCGTATAAGCTGCACTTCTTTGTGTCCCATTTACTAGCTTTGAGTAACTAACATTGTCACTGGACCCAACGATCGTCGAATCGTTTGTCCAGCTGTTTTTGTCGGCACTTGTATTCTTGCTTTCTGCTCAGCTTGTCTCTGACCGATTACCTTCCATTACTTGATTTTGGGCTGCTCTACTGACGCCGGGCATGTAGACCGGGAGTGGGCGCCCAAGCACATTTTCTCGCCCCGTGACGTCTACTACGAATACTGTGAAGGCCCGACAGGAAGTGGGAGGTACCGCCAGGGTCGACGAAGTACCGTTGGTTGCTCTGTTTCCTCTTGTAACTCGATAGGAAGGGCCGATTGAATCGGTTATGCCACTTTCCTCTGAAGGCCATCCGTCCGCTACCTTGTCTCGCCTGACGTTGTTATTGCTCTTTGTGTCATTATCGTCGACAAATTGTAATAGAGTGCTGCTCTGTTTGAAGGCGTAATCGACTCGTGCCGACTTTGGTTCGGAATCGTTGCCATGCATGGCTGATGCTGACGGAACTTCACGACCGGATGGGTTCTCAGTTTCGTCAACTATGAGACGATTCGCTCTTTTCGCTATCGCTTCCCGTCACAATCGAGGTATCACCACTCATAACTGAATTTTCGCTGTAGTCTAGTCCTAGACTGGTGATGTGTTCTAGCGCCTCGGCTGTCGTCGCTGCCCACGTCCGATAGGTACTGTTGACATTTGGGACACTGATAATGTTAAGCAACCTGTGGAAGTTGTTGATCGACGAAGTCGCCGGACCAGTGCCTTCTCTCGATCCGATTTTACCGGTCTTGCACGGACGCGACAACCCCGATATATCAGCCCCTCGGTTGTGCCTTAAGGTCGTCTCCCATGGCACGTCAGTTAGTCTACGATACCGATGACTAGCGTAGACGGGCAGTGGATTAAGACTCTTTGGCATGGCCAGTAGGCCGACAGATGGCGATGCTACAATCGCAGTTAGTGGTAGTTGTGGAAGTTCGGCGGTGAACGGCCCGTAGGAACGTTCATTATGGTCGCTGTGCTGCTGGCCGACCTCATTGAAACATTCATCATTGAATCATTGAAACAGTTATCGACGCTTTAATTGATGCACGAGGAGTCAAGAACGATGAGTACGCTTGTGAGGAACCAAAGTGTCGAATGAATAGTCATGAAAAACCGTAAAAACAAGGAAGACTAAGTAGGCTGTGTAAGATCGTAAACGATATGGGTGCTAATGTAGTTTTAAAAAAGCTTCCTTAGAAAGAAGCGGTAGCGGTTGACTTATCCGCGTAGCATACTTAGTAGCATCAACATATCGCTCAATTTGATAACTCGTGACCTCTCATGTGTAATAAATGATATCCGTGGTAAAATGTATGAGTGTCCATACTTCATATTCGATTTCCTGCATACGATTTACCTAGTATGATTTTATAATTGTTTGTAATATATTATGGTCCAATCTATTTCAGCTACTACAATTTACTATTGTTTACGTTGTTGACAATAGGTATGCTTCGTTTGGGCGCAAATCCGTAGCCAAAACATTTTGACTGCAATTTCAAACGCACGCCCCAAAGGCATCATTTCAAGAGTGCTGAATTATAAGGGATATATATAAATACTATACAATAACCTTCAGTGATTACTCAATCATAAATTACCCAATCAAAGCTACATATTAATAAAACATTTGGCGAAAACATAAAATAGCGTTGTCGATAAATTTCCCTCAGGAAAAATTTAGCACATTTTTGTAATACCCAAAACGCATGCCCCAAACTGGTTGACAATGACAACAGCCAAGCGTCTTTTCAAACGTGTTAACCGAAAAAGGGTAACCAAAACGGGGTTGTACTTCTTCCTGCTCATGAGAAGAAGCAGCCAAGTATCGAGTTATTACTTATAACGGTATAAATATATGAAGACTCTGAGCAAAAACAACATTTCTGGCCAGACTTAGGTCTCTCAAACTAACTAGAAAAATAGGATACACGAATATTTTGCTCACAATTGTACTTGTATAAGCAGCGCTAATTAAGTTGTACGAATTTATAGGTTGATAAGCGTAGAGTTGTATTCTTGACTGTTGGCTGTCGAATGGGGACGCTTTTGATCAACCCTGATAACCTGTACGTGGTACCAGTAAACATAGGACGAATCTTGTCTTACAATGAATTTAGCTGATGGTTTCTTGTACAAATTCTCCTTTTGATCGCAATCGTAGGCGAAATTGCCTGCCTGTCATTTTAATGTCCTGTGAAAGAATTTGGTGGTTTTCGTTTTTTGACATGTTTTGAGGTGTGGTGTTGTGTTTACTCTGATCCGAAACAAATTTAGGCGCCTGTCGTTGTCCTCCACCTTAACCTGCTTGCCTCCCGTGTGAAGGGTGAGACTCCAAAAAGTAGCAAGGAAAGCGAGTGCAAAAATCTTTGACAAGTTTCGAGAGAATCCGAAAAAATACAAGGACGGCTGGCATTGCTCAATGCGGATAATCATTAAATGAAAAAAAAGAAAAATAACGTCTAATAGCGATACCTAATGAAATAACTGTCGTCGAATACAATATTAAGAAATTATAGTGTAGGAAAAATTGCAAGAGGGGCAGGCAACTACAAGGTTCAAATGGAGTTGGCATCAGGTGTACGCACAAGAGTACAACTTTGAGAATCGGGAGACCTGGACCTCATACCAACATTATAGCGAAAATGCTACCGGAAGCTTGAAGCGCCTATTCTATGCTTTACCTCAGACAAAATTGAAAAGCGTATCTGCCGACATTCTTAAGCGTTCAGATGTAGGCTATCAAAGTGCTTATACTGAGACACATTGCGAATTTCAGTATTTGCTGAATATGCCAGGGATATTTACGTATCGTTAGGTGGACTAAAATGTCGGTCCAGTGAAATAGAAATCTGTAAAAGGACATGGTGGTATGCTTTCTACGTTACCCACTAATAGAGTTTTTAGTTTTTAAAGGTCCTTCCAGCCCAGATGCGCCTAGCATACTAGTACGTCGAAAAATATGCCCTTTCATGTTTCGTATGTCAGAGCCTAGGCTGTACCGTTGTGCCCCTCGGAATAAAGTAGCATGCAAAATATGCGGTCAAATTGGACATTTGATAGGTAAATAGAAGAATCTGCTCAAACATGTTAATAGCAATGGACCGCAAATATATTGGTTTCTCGAAGCTGCCGCATTCGCTCAAAGGAAATTAAAAAGTGCGAGGTATGCCCAGAGTTGGCTTTTCGGACAAATGAGGTCTGACCATCCCAAAACCGACAGAGTCAACGCTGGACAAACCTTTCTACCATTTGGCGGATGGAAAAATCTCGGTTGTTTACCCTGAGTACTTAGAAGTTCACTTTGGGTACTTTCAGCTGCAGCTACAGGAATGTCTTGTGCGACGGTATTGAGACCTGTTATAGCCGATATCGTCATAGTGGTCGAGGCAACTCAACCTTTATGTAATTGCATCCCGTCACTAATGTGAGCTGATTTGAATAGAGTTGCCAATACTAGTAGTGTCGTTTACTATCGCAAGCGGAGTAAACGAATAAAAATGTGACCAAGACAAACTGCATGTTACAGTGTTAACGCATATTTTGTCTGAGAAGGGTTTAACTGTGCGGTTAAAACAGGCCCTAAGGAAACATCCGAGATAATGACGATCGGCCTCATAAAAGGGTGTGGCAGTTGCTGTGATAATATTTAATTAGAGGAAGCAAGATGTCAATTTAATAACATTTTAAAGCTGTGTGTGTCTATCAGCTGATCCAAGTGCACTATCCGTAATAAAGGAAACAAAATTTTAATGTATGAAGCAGAAAGAAAAGGGGGTGAACCCATTGCATTGCAGCTATACTTCTAGTTGACGAGAAGCACGTTAAAAACACAATTTACTAATTCTCCCAGTGTGCATTATTTCGGGAAGGCGTACTGTAAAACGTTTTCACGGTTTGTTGATTATGATTTATCGCATGTACGTCAGCGTTTGCCACTAAACTGTATCTTAAGTCGCGGCAAATTTCGTAATAAGTCCCCTTCCTCTCTTCAAAGTATGGCCCCAAATTTCATTACGTGGTGCAACCTGCGCTCATACTAGCTCCCAAACGCTGACGACTACGACCCAGCGAACGCAGTCTTCACTGGCGCATAGATTACATTGGCCGTGGAGAAAGCGTTGATTTCGGCAACTATAAACCTCGCTAATGCAATCAAGCTGCTGATATCTGTAAACTGCCAATAATTAGAGCCGTTTCTAGATGCATGTACCAATTCGCACTGCTTCAGTCACACAGCAGAGACATCGGCTGTTTCGCAAGGAACCCAAGCTTACGTTCGCAGCCAATATTAAGAACCGCCGAACGCCCTCCGGCTTATTTCTAATATTTATCTGCCCAACTCAGACAAGAACAGGATAATAGACACGTAAAGGTACTGCTATTTTTATGATGGCCCATGTTGAGCGACAAATTAGACACAACCGCATATTTATATCGTAACCTTGTGAATATACGAATATCGGAATGTACCGCGCTCTCTAGGCTCTTGCTGCCTGCTGCTGACACTACCTGTAAGCGTATAATTACATGATTCGTGAATTACCAGGTTTCTTTGGTCTCAGCGGAATTACTCAGAAACCTTTTCGATGATGATCTGAGAGCAGTACGTATATGAAAAAAAAGGAACTAATTTCGTAATGGCAATATGTGCGAAATTCGGTTGGGGAGTGTCTAGTAATAGGCGATACCCTTCATTTGGTTCCGTGAATATTATCCGATGACAGTACATAACCAAATTTAGAAAATGCGTTGGCTATTGTGTGCCCTAAAACACCTAAAACTTTCCACTCGAAAAATGTGCACATATTAGACGCACAATGATTGATGAAATTATCTTTTATGGGAATACAATACATTTCGTTAGGAAAGACCGTTTTGTGTAAGGCGTCATATCTAAAAATCTTACACTTTTAACTCATTACATTATGAAAACCTTCTGTTTCTGATTCACTCCAATTTTTAATTAATATATTTGGAATAGAACATTTTGTAAGTAGTGCATAGTCGTGTTTGGAAGCGGCAAGATATTTGATCCTTCTCTCGGCTAAGTGTGTTTACCTTGGACAGCCGAATATCGATAGAGGAGCCACGATGCTATTATTAGAAGTAAATTACATAAAAAAGCATGGAACCCTATTTTAGTCTAAAATATGTTTGCTCTACGATGATAGTCGGTAAGTAGCGAAATAAATTCTCATTATATGCACGTTGTCGCATGCCTCTCGATGGAAAAACCTATTTTAACGTAGTCGTCCTATTTTTGGCATAGAGCTTCTGTTAACAGGCTTGCGTTATCAACCAACGGTCGCGACGAGTACGGCCGTTTCTGGGCAAATATAGCTAGATTGTTTTAAAAATTTCCCTGAGTGCGAACCTAGTTCGCAGACTCACAGTAAAAAAAAGGTTGAATCTGAGACAAAATTATGATAGCGATGTCAGCTATATTTGTGCGCATAAAAAATTAAACACTTGCCAACTATGCTAAACAGGAGAAAAATAATGCAGATTACGAAAGAAAAGTATTTTGATAGGTTGGTAACGTTTGCCTTTTATTTCATAAGCCGAC
>MNPL01001260.1:0-27300 GCA_002081605.1 Tropilaelaps mercedesae | reverse complement strand
ATATATATATATATATATATATATATATATATATATAGCTGAACTATTTCAAATTTCCTGCTTGTATATATTTATATAGAAACAAAATAAACGGGTCATCTAAATGGAATTCTCGTGAGGTGAATGAGACGCATTGCTATTGTGTGCTCATAACTTTCAAATATCTGCATCATTTCAGTTTAATCTTATTGCTTTGAAAAGAAACGAAATACGTAAGAATAAAAAAGACAGAATGGGGTCGGAGATAAAAAAGAGAAAGAAAACCCTTACAATACAAACACTAAGAAAGATGGTATCATTTTAAACCAAAGTATTCCTTTTAGTTCGAAGAATCTTCCAACGAGCACCAAGAAACCTGATACGTTGGTACGGTAGTTCGGCTATAGAATACAACTAACGAACAAAGGGCATCCACAATTCGCTGAAGCCTTCCTTTCTGTGTACGCTTACACACGTGATATATGTATATGTCTCACATATACAAGGCCACAAGACTGGGAAGAAGTGCCACTAAGTGAGTCAGAGCAAAAGAACAGTCTGCAGCAGTCAAGAGCGAATACTCTGTTGATCAGACAATCAACTGTTGATCTCGTTAAGTGTAGGGTAGGGGGTAAACGTCATGCGGGAATGTCGGGGTATTAGGAAGATGTTTTACTGTGACGCACGTACACCTGCCCAGCCTGCCTTTAGGGGATTCTACTAAGCTACTGGGAAACAAGGCGGTGAATATATGTGATAACTGCAAAAGAAGAGAACTAGAAGAAACAAATGGTTATGGGGCACATAATTGTAGCCAGTTATATGTTGATAACGGTAGAATACGGCGTTATCGAAACAGTAAACTGGAGTCTCGTGCGTAAATACGCAAACCAATTCCTTTGTAGAGGTAAATCTTAGAGCAGAATAGTCTTAGCTAGTTATTAGAGTGATATAGATGTTATATGTGCAGATAAAATGTTAAAAAATACTGCTTCGCGTTTTAGATGGTCAAAAATGAAAAATAAAACTTATAAGTCACCTTCCTATTGGCGAGTACCAATGTAAGGAAGCTATTGTTCAGGACGCTATGTTTCCACTCACCAAAAATGAACAAATTCTGGCAGCTGATCTAATTGTGGAATAGCGAAAAACCGGCTTTGTTATATGTTGATTGTTATACACAAAATACCATATTACTTCATCCAATCATGAAGGTTACTATAGTAACCTTCTATATAGTATATGATACAATACCTAGTAAACCAAAAGTAGTTTCTTATGTATCGTTTCCTTTAGATTGCCTTGTCGGTTTTCTAGAAATTCATTTTATTTCAAAAGATTTACATTTGGTTAACAGGTTAGAGCAGAACCTGCCAGTACATACCCAAACTTCACTTAGCTTTCACTTTGCAAAACCAAACACACCTGCAAGTGCCCCAAATACATAAAGTTGATTCAGCTTAAGCGATGGCGAGAGTAATGAAGGTTCTGGGAGAAGGTTTGATAAGCCAGCTAGGCGAAGGAATGAATCAACGATCTGCGATGACCTACGCAAAATGGAGTTACGGCATTTCAACAGAAACACCGTCCACGGTCAATCTTTAATGAAGGATCTCCACCACACCGTCGATTCATAAGATTATTTAGTGCAAATAATAATTGATACTATAAATAGTCTCTCAGTAAACGACCCTCCGGCGAAGTATTGTATGTATCGCCTGCTTTTAATGGTAATGATGTCATCGATGATTTGACACCCTCGCAGCTTTAGTTGAAGCTATTGTATGACGTACCCATCTGAAGTAACGGCATTAACAGAAGCCCTACTAGTTGTATGTAAAGTACTGTAATGCAAGCAAGCGCGCTAAAGCTGATCAACTTCGATACACATGTTAACATTCGATACACACGAATTTAATGTGTTACTGAAACGCTGTCAGCTGCGTGCTGCCAATGCATTCAGTGGTTATTCGTATCGAAGTCAGTAAAGCAGAAGGTTTAAATAAAAAAAACGTTTTTCGAGTTTTCCGTAGCAGCTTAGTGAATGCATGGCTTTTTATGAAATTTTTGCATATGTTCTCACTTGCGAATAATGGAAAATTATTATCTGAATGCTTTTTGAGTATGTAAATGTATAAATTCAGTATGTTTTTCTATGCCAACGTGTTGTAAGCCCTTTGTGAATCTGAATAAAACGGTACACCACGCTAGGCAAACCTGTTGTTGTTTATGAGGTCATATACAATGAGTTTACAAATAAGGGCTCAAAGGAGTATAAGGGCATCTCGTGCTTTCAGTATTTACCTATACAATATTGTCGTAGCCGGCGCCTAAGCGGGCTGTGACAAATTAATATCATTAAGTTTCCCCTACGAGTAGTTTGCATTAACGGAACTAGACCATGCTGCAAGGAAATATGTATATGTATGTACGATCGATTTTCATTGAAAATTACAGCAAATTAGTATGCTTAGAAATGATAATATGGTAGAGAAGGGTGGCATGGCAAACCAAGCTGTTTAAATAAAAAACATTAGCTGATATTGGTTTCGTGAGATTTAACTTGGAGCTAAGAGTCGCGACAGCTTGAAAGCTTCAGCATGGAATTTACTAACACTTCGAGTGTGTTCACCATTGTGCAATACTTCAAGACCTAAAACTTACGCTCGTTCGATTTCTTATCGCCCCATCTTACGAAATTGATATTCCAAACTCTGAGTAGCAGTAGTACAAACAGCAGTCGTCAGCCCACAGTGTCCCGTATTTCTATGCTCAAAACAATTCAGGCGTGTCAAGGAAAGATCGAAGCGCGCCCACTGGGAGAAGTCGCAGAAAACGCAGAAACGACAACTTCTTCTAAGCCATGGCCTCTCAACTCAACCCATATTCCACTCTGTCATCATCATGGAGGTGCGTACCGGCTTATGTCCAAACCGGCGTGCTTCTTGCTCGACGCTAACGTTTCATTCGCTTATTCAGCGTTGTCGGCAAAAACTAAAAAAATATCAAAGACCATAACAGCTAGCATACACTAGATTCTATCGTGTACGAAATTTACGAGAAAAGGGCGCACTTACCTGGATTCGATTGTAACGCCGCCTGAGCCAACTAAAGGGCGATCTGGTAGTAGGTACATTACAGTTTCACAATCCCCATGCATGGTTTTGATAGCACTACGGTGCTTAAAAATTTTTTTGGCAACTTCAACACTGATCAAGTGGATGCTATAAAAACTGGTAACGCTCTTGTGAAGCGGTCGGTAAAGCTAGTCAATGTGTCACCGTATAGTGAACGAGAAAGAATTTAACGCAATGCTTTAAGAAACGTTATTATTATAGACTTAAGAACACTAGCTCGCTGGAGGTCAATGTAAAAACGGCGAGCAGCGTGGTCACAAAGTCATGCTAAAACGACTTCTATAATAACCGTGCTAACCGGCAACTCCAGTTGAATTACCTTAGTTTTTGCAGCCTTGATCTTTTCCTTATTTAATTTGCGTGGAAACATTACAGTCCCTTTGTTTCCCAAGGTACGATGCAATTTTCTCACCTTGCCACCTTTGAATTAACTCCATTCAGATATTTAATTTTTTTAGATATGATAAATACAAATTAATCAAGACCAACTTTTTTTTAATATTACATGAATGCACCAAATCTTCAGAATAATGCTAGGCATTATACGATTGATACGGTTCACCAAGAACTTGGAAACGGAGCGTTCGGAAAAGCAGTGGAAACCGACGATGTTTCACAAACCTTGGTGGAATCCGTGCACGGCGTAATTGGTGGACATATGGTGCCTGCCCTATAAAAGCTTACAGGCGTCTACCTGGAAGACAAGTGAGACGCTTATCATGACATGACTGGGATTCTGACAAATTATAAACAAGAAGAAAAGTGCGACAAAAAAGAAAGTTTTGCAGAAAAGTGCGATGTCGCAAACACTATATGTTTCCAAAAAATGAAAAAACAGTGCTGGTTGAGATTATTTACTCCAAATTTTTGTTAACACTGGTCATTTGCTTGGGATATAATTGGTGTCTATTTTAATTATTTTTTCCATACTTATAATATTAAATTAACCTATATTAAACATTTAACTGGATGTAATAAATAGTGAGATACCTCAATTCAAATGTTTATAAAATATTTGACATATTATCAAGCTGCTCTAGAAATACGAGCTACACAACTAAGAATGCACAGCCAAAATTGTGATTAAAAACCGTGCACTTCTTAATTTACTGTGCAAACAATAAAAGCTGTTTTCTAAGAGATTTAAACTTTTTATTGATTTCGACATAAATGGCCTCTTTAAAAACTTTCTTCTCTTAAAGCTCATTTTAATCTCAATATCGGCATAAATGAACAAAATATTGTCGCATTTGGTTCGAAAAAATTCTCGCGTTATAATAAACGGTGTTTACATCTACTAAAAAATTGTATAAAAACAGGTGTATATGAGATATTTAGCGGGTTGGCTTTAAAGTAGTACCTATTGAAGCGAAAATGTGTATGGAAAATGTTATTGGAAGCCATACGATTGTTTGATTTTCATGGGAAACTATACGAAGTTTTAACCGGTTTTAACGTACAATTTTTTCATTCTGTGTTCTATTTTAAATCCAAGGAGGCATGAATAAACAAAATTATAGAGGGTCGACTTTCTTTCTTTCAACTTCTCGCACAAAACACGTTTAATTACATCCGTCCCGGAAGCACAAGCTTTATTAGATACGATGTAGACACGCTTTCCTGGAAAGTATGTATAATACCTTGGTAAGTTGGTCAATCTTTTCGACTCTCTTCGACCCTCAGGTATCTGCCTACTGAAAAGCTAGTAATCGGCAAATCAATTGGGTAGAATAATCAATACATGAGCTATGTATATCAAAGCTATTATGCACTCAACGAATTATCATTTGATTATTAATGCGTGTGATTAGATGGGTGTACCTTATTGGTCCTTTACTCATACTCTTTTGAGTAAAGGCCATTTTCCTCCTGTAAAAACGGGGCTACTATTACTATTAGATTAAAAGGAGGTTCGCCTCTTTCGAGCGATTACTAAACCCATTGTCAGTATAACCTATTTCGTTTGTTGGTCTACGTACTTCGAGGTATTTTTCTTTAGTTCAGGCACTTTTCAGTAATTTGTCATGTTCTACTAATGCTTACGACAGCAGCTATTGAATAAACTCGTTAACGTAGAATGTACCCAAGGTCTGTCTAAATATTGGCAAAAAACCAATTCTAGTGTAGGTCACTAAGTAGAACAGGCTATTAGTAGCAGTAATACCTAGTGTTTGTCACTCACATCCATAGCACATGTGTCTCATTAGCCTCCCCTTCCTGACATGTCCTTGAGGCATTGCGGGAGGCGATAGATATCAAGGCTTGTTAAGGAAAGGACACTGGAGAATAAGCTAGGACAGGTTTACATTGAGAGTTAACATCCTGCCCACAATGATTGTGGTTAGTTGTCGTAGCGTGATATATAGTATTTTTTTCAAAAATGAGCTCTATAGAAATAAAAACTGTTAATGGTTGGGGCAGTAATTTTGCATAGAGGTAGTACCGTACGTATAAGGTACATGCATGTGGCAGTGTATTTTTGTGTGACTGCGTGATCTCATAAAAATACAATATTGTATCAAACTATACCTTAGTGCTTAGCAACGGGTAGCGATGGTTATAAACAGCCAATGGATGTCTTATATCACCTTTCTCAGTTTACTATTAATCGACCGCTAAAGTGATGGATTCGCCTTTTCCTGCAAAATGAAGATGGGAAACGATATGGTGCTACTTTTGGAATTGCGACGTTCAGTTAGCCCACGTAAAAATATTTTCTGAATGCGTCTCATGTCTCGACGCATTCAGCGAGACAGGACAGAGTTTTCGAACAATGTAACGTTTGAGAATTAAAAGTCCTCAAAAGAGGTCACTATATAGGTCCACCACGACGTAGCGGGGTGATATATTAATCCGTTGGTTTGAGCAGAACAAATCTAGTTCCTTTTGGAAGAAATGTTAAAAGACGGTGCTATTACTGCACCAAGATCTCATTATGAATCTGTTGTATCAAACTAGGTTTTCTAGACACGATATCAACGGCTCCCATGAGCCGACCAAGTTGCTTTAAAATACGATTCGTATAACGTACCAGCTTCACGTTATAAATAGACTTCTGAATATTATTTCCTAGGGCGGTCTACTACATTCGTCACTTTCACGTGAAGCAACTAGTCACGCTATCTACCTACATAGCTATGGACAAGGCGACCAGTCTTTTAAGGCTGTTAAGGCTATCATCTTAGAAAGCTTGAATGGAATTATTGCGTGTATCTACAAAATATGTACCCCACGACACCATAGTTATTTACAATGATATACTATCAATAACAATATTTAGTAATTTACGGAAGCTAACTGAAACATCATCTTTTTTTGTGTGGAGTGTTGTCGAAATTTAACATGCTACTGCAGCAAAAATATCAGATTCTTAAAGAAACCTCTAGGAAAGCAGAGAATTAGGTTTTAAAAATATTTTCATCCAAAGACTATTTTCAACTCGCGAAAGTTCCTCGTAAGCATATTGGATGCTTGACATTTGAATTCAATAGCTTACGACAATTATGTGCCATATGCTGTGTAACGCAGGCTTGCGAAAGAATTTGTCTCATTTAATAGAGGCACGCACCATTTAATAGACGCCAGATAGTCCAGAGACTTTATCCAGAGCGTACTATGCGGTGTATATGCCTCTGATCCCGGGCACGGCGTTTTGCCCAGAAAAATGGTAAAAAAAGGATGTTTTTAGTAGACACTATAGACACCTCTATAGGCATCCATAAAATGCGAGAATGTATGTGTCACGTACAATGTATCTTGTCCAAAAAACCATTGCACTCGCAAAGTAACCCGTTATACTTTCCCTTTGTCCTTCCATTTTGAACAATAAATATTTTCCCTTATATGAGTGAAAGAGCCTCATTTGCGTTTCCATGAAATATTGGTCGTTATGGTATAGTTAAGCACCAGCCGCTCAAACACCAATTATCAATATTATCAATATTAGGAAAGGTTTTATTTATAGGTTATTGCTGACAAGAACGCGTGTGTGTCCTCTTATTTTCTGCTCAAAGCAGTTCGAAAGCAAGTAGCTTAACAAAATGTCCAAATCAAGAGTGCCTTCTAGTCTTGTTTAACATACGTAATTGTGCAAGCAAATCTGCAAAGCATTGATTCTCTTGGCCTGGAATCTCGGTCCGTCGGATTGTTAACTGGCCATGTTACCGCCGTGCTGCCTTCAAAGGTAAAGTCATTGTGTAGATCACCGAAAACGCGAGGATATCAGAACGGTTGAAAAAAACGTTAATTTCATTAGTTAACTTTTTTAATTAATAAGTGGCGAGTTGACGTCGAGTTGTTTGTTGACTCAGTACACAGTGGTAAGTCGCGAGCGCAGCCAATGACTGAAATAGAATCAAAGTAGTTTGGTTGTAGCAACATTCAGTTACCTTAAAATAGATTTCGTGGGGGTTCTAAGAGAAGAAGTACGTGCCGCCGGTCTATATTCTACGTTCTTTGTGGGCCCAAATCCAAGGATCCGATGTTTCAGGGTTTTACGATAGGGGTGCGTTCAAAGCCCACACATTCTCCTGTTGCACCTCGACTAGCCTAGTGAATGACGCTCATCACAGAGGATAACGAGTCCTCAGGGGAAGATAAAGCGGTCCCACTATATAGGGTTAAGGCTACTCGCCTGTCCATCAGTGTCCCATATCATCAGAAGGGACTCCATCTGGGAGCAGGACTACGTCGAAGCGGATTCCATATACTCCACCGGCATTTTCCCTGGTCAGACCATTTGGAGTTCCCTTTTTCACGTTCACGCTTTAGAGAAAGTGAGCAAGTCCTACGGCGCAGTGTGCGATGTAATGGGCTTATTATTTTTACACAGCGGACCCTCAATAAAAAATTGGCGGGTTGGATATCGTAGGTTCTAGATCATTGAATTTGTTTTGCTACGGCTGAAGTCTTTCAGCGCTGGTAACGCCACAACGGTAAAGCTCGAGTTAAAAACAGGCAACCTAATCAGTTATCAACATGTCTTCCGTCGAATTCGTGTCCAGATTGGTTAGTGTACCAAAATCTTCTGTTCGGAAGAGCGAAACACGTTTTACTCATTCTGCTAGTCAGGTTTACCCTGATAGCGTATACATGCGTCCTGATCTGGTCTACTGCAACAAAATTAAAGTTTCCCTGAAACAGTGCATGGTGGGAAAAGCTACTTTATATCTGGAGGCGAGAAAAGCTACTCCTAGATAGATCGAGCTGTCGAGCTCGGTGGCTTGGTGCATTCGTATGCGGCTCGCGACCGGAGGAGACACGTAGATGCACGGGTTCGATCCCCGCCGGTGCGCATTTACATTTTTATGGGGTGCGTCTTACGAAGTAATGCAAAAAACTGCTACCGTCGACGTTAAATGTTGGGTGATGATCAGCCCTAAAGAAATGTTAGATAGATTGTGCTTTAGCTTCGGCTATGTCAAAAGTCGTACGAAGCTAGGTTTTTCATACCAGAATAATATAAATTACCAGATATAAATATAATTGACATATAACTTATCTCTTCACTGAAAGAAGAAGAGAGGCGCCTAAGACAAAAGAGAGATAAAGACAGATAAAATAAGGATTCAAATAAAAACCTATGCTTATAAGCAAAATCCTACGTTCTAGTAGTAAAGAAGAAATCAGACTGCGCCGAAAAGTAGATCTCTTCGAACAAGGTGTGTTTTCCGAAACATCAGAACTCAACAGTTTTCTTTTCGCTTGCCATAGCATCATCGGAAAATCAGGAATAGGACATGCGTTATCATTCTTTTATTTGTTGAAAGATCTTTGTCGAAATCACCCTTAAACCCGTGGCCAATCTACTTGATATCGAGCCTGGAACCCTTGCTATTTGTTTTGGTGCGGTTCCCCGTCTTACCCACAGTTTCATGCATGAAACGGGTCCTACCAGCCCTTGCCTTTACTCAACAAAAATGACTGGGTGCTAGCGAAACACTTTGATTCGTCTCCGAAGCTGGCAGAACTTTATCGAGGTACCTGTTGTTACTTTTTAGGACTGCGATTTTATTGAATACGGATTTGAAATTCTATAATAGCTGCAGCTGCTATACAGTATTTTCTGGCTCGGAGAATCACGCAGGAAGATCATCATTTAAGTATGGGTTCGTGGCAGACGCATAAAGAAAGCATTCATGAGAACGAGAGTGTGATTTTCCCTTGTGTAGTGCAGAAGCGTGAACGTTCGGTTCAGTCACCATAAAATTCTCTAAACAAAGAAGCTTTGGCATACCATTTTGTTAAGTATGAAAGCTCGTATATGCATGGTGTAATGATGCGGTAGTTTTGTTTATGGTACATTCCATTTATTCAAAATTTGCGAAAATGAGACATAATTTCCCTTAACTTATTAAAAGTTAATCTCTTTTAGCTCAATTTTTGACGTCTAAAAATTATGCGTAAAAATGGAGCGCAACCTTTGATGGTGCACAAAGTGTTTTATTAAGCAGATAGCGAGAAAAGATACGCAGTCAAACCCAGATTGAAACCATGCTGTAGCAACCTATTCAGCAGTTAATAACGTATCTGTGCAATGCCTTACCATCGGCATTTAATCATCTGTACCTGTTGGAAAACATATGTCCCCATCTTTCACTCGCATTATTGAAACCGCAATTAAGTCTTCTTTAAGGACTTTCCTTGTACCTATGTAACTGTAGAAAACATATAAAGTACTAATTAACCTCATCCATTAATCTGCGAGTGTAGAACTCATTGCGATTTGTATAGGCTTTGTGAGATTCAAACACGAGACACCAGTTACAGAGTTCACGATCATATCCGCATTCCGCCGTGTGGGATGAAAACTTAAATAAAGCCAAATATAATAGACGCTATCCTATTGAGTACATTTTTAGGAGCCATTAGTAGCCGATAACCGAAGGCAGATACGCTCGCAAATACCCTGGCCGTGTGCAAAATGCCTGGAACACGAAGCAGCAACTGAATTACATCAATAATCTGTTCAATATGACATTACTTGCTTAACACGTCCAGTGCTTCACTAATTTCAGCACAAAGGCAGCCTAGGCCATTATCAACTCCGCTGCATGAAGCCACCGTCGCTTGATCAGCTCGCGTTCCCAGAATACACGCGTTTTGTGTAAACCGGAGTTTGCAAAAAATATTTAAATGTAAAATAAAATCTTTGGCGAAAGCCGCGTCCCTTTGAAAGAATCACTGCGCAGATCTATACAGCTTTATAACACGATTTATGAGATTAGTGTTATAATTCTTCTTCCATATAAAATCTGGTTTGAATGAAGATGGGCTATGCGTGGGAACGCGAATAGCTATGCACTAGATCGTAAAGAGGTACCAAAAAGCTTCTTGAACACAGCGGATAAGGAAGGACTAACGTTTGAGTGCTTCACTTCTAATAGATCACCTAAGTTTTCCAAGTAAGCAGAAATACAATATTGGATCGTATAGCAGTCAAACGTTCTAGTTTGAGCTTATGGATGAACGCAAATACACAGAAATACCATAACTGTTTCATATTCGGATGGCAAGGTACGACGAATAAAAAATGATCCAGCATAGACATAAACGTATATTTACTCGCGCATACACAGAATCCTAACTTAGCCCGTGATGTTTATCTGCATTCGCATTAGTTTATAAGCATCAGTCCAGAACGGGCACTCCTGAATTTTTATATTATTGTATTTTATATTATTGTTTATACTTTCATATGGAAACTCATGCAACTCATAAGTTCGTAACTAAGGGACCTAGACTGGCACATCCAAACAAATAATTTTGTAAAAAGACGTATTTCACAAGTATCTTCATATGCGCGACATGATATGCCCAACTATTGCGTGGATCTACATCTTAATGTCAACATGCTAAGTTAATATTCTACACATTCCCCCTTTGAAATTCCTGATAGCTGCTTAGTGGGACTAATGGCGCTCGGAAGAATTGTCTACAGTAGAATTTGTCAATAGCCTAAGCTATAAAAATATCATTCTCTAAGGCTTAAATCGGCGAATAATTATTAGCGCTAGCTGTTTCAATAAGCGCTGTACAGCAATTGATTCTATACAAAGTTAGTTTGGTCTAATGTGAGATTAGTTGAGTCTGGTTAGGCGTACAATAAAGCTCACTATTTAGGAGCGCTACCCCACTCATGACATAACCGATATCGGCATACAATCAGGGATATGCATTTCATGTAACAGTGATAAGCCGGAGGAATATGAGAGAAAAACATCAAAAAACGCTCACCGGTGGTTCGAGCAACGCTCACCGGCGGTTCGAGCACCGCAAGTAAACGTTTTGATTCCTTATAGACAGCAGACAACATTGCGGGCGCTACATCATACTATTTGGGACCGCATCTAGGTATTTGGCGGTATGTCCCCTGTCGGCGGCCCACCGTAGAGACGAAATCTACTAACGTATGTTTGATTGTGAAAACATTTGGCGCCAAAGGTAAGTACCCCTATTCAAGTTTGCGCGCTTGCGGTCACATACGAGATCACACTTACAAACGATTCACATATAACTTCTATTACTAATGCTCCTAACGTGACTGAATTACTGCATTCTATGTCTATCTACTTCTCTGTCGTGTAATCCTGTCAAGATGATGAGAACGGTATTTACTCAACTTTTAATTTTTGTAAGAATATAACCGCTTGGGATATTTTTACTTGAATTTAACAAATAGTGTACGTAAATTCCAAGAGTCTTAAAAAATGTTCAGATATATCTGTTTGTCAAATGGTTTTTTCTTGTTGACATCAACGTAAAACCAGAAGTATTTATTCACAATACTAACAGATTGAGCACCACTCCAACTTTTTTTTTATCAGGAATAAGTTTGAATTTTCGAAATTGTAATCCATAACGTTGATAAAATGATATTCCCCATGATTCATTACTTCCTCAGTATGAGCCAACGTGCATGTTTAGCGAGTTCAGCCATCAACTCAATTGCAGCTAGGGCTACCTTGTCCATCTCAATTAAGAAGCGGTGCAAAATCTCATACGAAACAATTGTGTGAGGAAATAAAATATTTTGCGTTATTTTACAGAATATATAGCTCGTGACTGTACTAAATCTACGAAGTACAAAGATTGCATCAATGTGTTATCGAACAAAACACGGTGATTCGCGCTATAAAAACTAGAGCTAACCATACCTCCTATTGACAACCCAGCATTAATTGAGCATAAAGACGATAACTAAATGTGTACAATACATGGGCCAACTAAGATTTTTATAGCTAATTTGTGCTCATTTTTGCTGACCTGTGCTGCTCTGACTGACTAATTACAGGGGCATGATTCGCCAACGATAGTTAATGCAACACAGCCAGTAATTATCCTAAGCCTGTTTAACTAAATTTGCATATTTTTTTGCCCTGATTTGAGCAGTGAGTAGCTGTCATTATGTCTCACAGATGCTGATCTCTAATTATTATCGTATCCTTAGTTTATGAGAATGAAGGCATTGGACTTTGTAATATACAATGAGCTTTATTGTCGCATTGGTTGCTATTACGCAAGCGAAGGTGTGACAACAACTGCGTAAAGCTCCTGCCTATGGTCGTTCTGTGAGTTCTATCACATATAATAACGCAACGGCACAGGACAATGTCTCCTGACAGCAACGTCTGGAATAGTGACGTGTTTAATACTTATAACTCAATACGTTTTAAGATTACTGGGCTTCCCGCCAGAGACCTTAAAGTTAATGGGTGGAGCACCGACGGCATTTTTGTCGCCATGAATCTCAAATGTGTACAAAAAAAATTACTAATTGAGAAGAGTACTAATTGTCCTCTGTTTAACGTCTACAATTGATAATGCAGTTTAGAATACTAAGGTTTATGATACTAAGGGTACTAAGGTTTAGCTAACGATCCTAGTTCGACCTATGTTTAAACAAATCCTTATGTGTAATCTTGCGGGTTGTACATTAGCGAGTACATTAGTCGAGCATCACAGCTTTCATCTTCGGATCTCAACGTAGAGTACAATAGCCATACAACAGTTACATTACGTCCAAATAAATACGAATTAGGTTAGCAATGCTAGGAACTACAAATTAGTGTTTCAAACCTTGCACAGTACGTAGTGGAATAGCATGTATATTTCTATCGTAAACATAATAGATAACGCAGTAATCTTTGGCAAGCTATTGAGAACTTTTTGATGAATATTTTAATTTTTTATCTCATACCTTTCAATAAGCCATCTTAGTAGACAGCTAGCAGTGAAGTTTCCCACTATCGTTTTTCTGTCGTATCTTCGTAGTAAATTAGTCGCCTTGATATAAAATCGTCCAAAAGTCTTTAGGTTAGCGAAGTAGTTTTCACATGTGTCCGGCGTAGAAATTTCTACTTTTGGTTGGTTCCATAAAGAAGGTCAAGATTCTAGAGAACGTTGTAGGAATTACTACATTGAAACGCCGATGGGGGGACTTTGTGAAAAAAGCACTTTTCAAAAGTAGTGCAATGAATGCTTTTTTGGAACGATGTGGTTCATCTACAGCAAAAGCTTGATGCGGTTTTGTATTAAATGATGGGACGAAGCTCGAGGTTTTACTCTAAAATAAGTATGAGTGTAACAGACGAGATGTGAATTATGGTAAGATACTATGGTAAGAAGCCAAAAAAGGCTTTGGTTGGTTTTCAACAGTAACCTGAAGAAAATACAATTTTTAACATCACTAATCCTCTGGAATTATTTAGACATGCAGTTGGAACCTCAACGTAATGGTACAGTATTGAATGAAGTTTTTTGACGCGTGCACGTGCACACACACTAATAACTCTGTATGACGCCACCAGAATTTACGGGGCGATAGCTGAACTAAAGCTTTGGGAGACTCTTCACTATTCAACAAATAACGACGTGACTTGTGGGTCATTGGCCAGTGGTAGCATTTTATCATACAAAAACTTAGATTCGTCTGTTGAAATCGACACTTAGCCGAGACAGTCGTCTGTCTTGCATCTCCGGTATAATAATGTGGTGCCGCGGTAGCATTGGTGCGGCCATGGTTGAGTTTTATGCGCAATAGGTGACCGATTAACTCATTGTCCTCATTGACTTGTAAAAACGCCACGACTTTCGTCTTAAAAATGTGTATTTTTCGTGGGCAACAAGCAGAACCTCACACGCAAATTTCGTCTAAAGAGTCACATCTGCCGCAGCGAGAGAAGTTCATTCCTGATCATTCTGCTTTGTTTAATAAACTAAGAACAAGGCATAAAAAATTGGCATCGAGAATAAGCCTCTAAATTATCCAATTTGCGCAAGAAGAGGGTTATAGCGGTGTGCCATTATCCGGAACCTGTGTCGTCTTATTTGAGCCAAAAATGCCACGGTTACGCCCAAAGTTAACTGTGAGTAGACTAATACTCAGGTGCAACTCACATACGAATCAGCTAAGACTAAAGTGCAAGATAGGCGAAAATCACTCAGCTACAACGTACCGCCAACACAAGCATATCTTGTCCATATATGTATAGGCCTACTTCTTAAATGACAATGAAGAACCGACAACGGTTGTGTTATACCTTGAGCAAAAAAATTTTTTCTACCATGGCTGTTACATACTTCATTAACCTTATAACAGATATTTGGTGTTTAAGGCAAAGTACATGTGTGTATACAGTCGCGGAATAAGCCGGTTTTATTCTAAGTAATCTGTCCTTCTGAGCGCATTTTAGTAGAACAAAAACACTATAGATACATTGACTCATCCCTTAAATGTTAGTAATTGTCCTTATAGTGTGCGTAATAAAATTCTGGACAGCTTAGTTTGTGGTTTCTGGGCTTTCTTCGAATATTTATCTTCTTGGTAAAAGAAAATGAGATTTTTTTGTCACAAGTTTTACTTGAAATTGCGATAAGCCTGAGTATCACCGGATCAAACGTAAAAGCAGAAGGAGGAACATTAGAGCGAGCCTGCAAAAATTTGATTTCTGTACTGAGCTAAGCTTTATATCAGCCCTCATAGAATAGCTTTTCATTTCGTGTTACACATTCAGCATGAGCTATGCATCCGTTGAAATACCATTTTCCACGATGGACCCGTGCAGAGAAATCTATATGGAATCGCAATTGGTTTTGGAAACTGTACATCCATATGACAAATTTAAAAACTTTTGAAATTGCGGGAATATAAGTCGTTAAACCATCAATGTCAAAATCCGGCGTATGACGCCCAGTAAGCAATATTCTCGTATGAACTGAGTTCGCACACTTCGGCTGCATTTTCCCGCACGAATATAATTTACACGTAACATACTAAAAAATGCGTTTACTGCCGTACAGATAAAAGTTACTAGCAGACAATTAAAGATTGTTGAGAATTTGGTTTGATATTTTTTTTATTTTTAAAGTGTCTGAAAAAGAAGAACATTGATTTATTCTTCACAAACTCATGTGGTTTTCTCATATTTTGCCAAAAGATTCTACAAAACTTTACTTTTTGACTGAAACTGGCCAAACTTTTGTTTTCATATCAAGGTTTGTGCGTTTTGTAGGATAAATTGGACAATTAGACCTCGCGGTATCAGTTTGGCTAATCTGCCTGAGCTTGAGCTAATGAAAGTCACGCTGACGTAAGGTTACATTAGGAAATGGTTATCAGGTTAGGAAGATCAATCGAACTTCAATTTAGAAATGAATTTTACTTGGTGAAGTCGGTTAAGTATGTTCGATTGATATTTCTGTGAGCAAGTCCAAGGGAAAAGTTTGTAGCCCTCCATGAAGCGCGACTACATCGCGACTATAGGCACGCTTTACAGCCCTGATGAATTTTTGAATCTGTCTTTTTGATAAACGCGTGAACTTAGCGTAATATCGATGCTCGTACAATATGGTAAGTCAACGAAGTTAGTAAACGCAGTTGGTTACACCAAATTGCATAGAGAGCACCTGTGAGATACAACCGTGGGGTATATGACTGATTTGACAGCAAAGTCAATATTATATGGACGGTGTGTAAAGATACCTATAGCACTTTGTGCACCCATCCGCTTAACCACTATTACATAGATATCTAAATAGCTAGATTGCTCTAGAACAATAAACAGGCGATGACAAGACGGTTTTATGCCGTTTCAGAACATCCAAATGGCATTCCTCGGTAATTAGCCTGCAGATACAAATAGCAACACTTAATACGCATGCATTTTCAACCTGGTGCATTAAACAACACGGTAAGACATGTGGATTCGTCTGTTACACGGACATACCTAAATTGCAAAGATTGCAAGTTGGTTATTTGTCGTATTCCGCCTTAGCCTAAGCCGGCTTTGACTTAATTACATTTAGCAACAATGCAGCTGCCACGACAATGTGTGGGTTTGAACGCCCCATTCGTACAATGTGATAACCCTTGTTGTTTTGCTGTTGTTGGGGTGAGTCGTCTTCATTCGAGCAACCTACCTGTGTATTTGTAGTGAAAAAGTACGAAGGAAAAAGTACCATAATTTTTTCGAATGCCTTGATGGTCTCAAGTTCTAAAATATTCTGCAGTTAAGCTTGTCTAATTCACTGCAAACGGAAAATGTGTTCTTTGACCCAAATGAATGCTGTTCGTATGATCCATAATTTGGCTTCGTCTTCAGATGACGGAGATATACAGGGAATAAGGCGAGTTCACAAAAATAGTTGAACCTTTTACGTCAAATATTTTTAAATTCTACTGCTCACGGATCTTTTCCTTATAGACGAATGTCTCATGTAACGCAGTGCCAGTAACGTCTGAAATATAGGCTATACTTAGACAAAGACCCCTTGCCCGTTTGCGTAATTCTCGATCGTAAAAAGTACGGTAGATTAGATATTAGTTAGCGAGAAAATTTGTGGTGAAGTCAACTGATACGAGGTTATGACAGATAACAGCTTCTCACTTGGCTATTAGTTAGTTGACGAATGGTAACTAGGTCCACTTTATCGTTTTTTCGACACTGAAACCAGAAACCACTTTGATACTCGTAGCCAGTTCGCTAGCAACGACGATGCACAGCCAGTTTATTAGTCAGCCGACACGCCAGCGAGTAGAGAGTAGAGTAGCCCACCTGTCAATCCTTAGCTTGGAGTTAGCAAGCATAATCAAATCGCAAACAGCTAGTGAGTTCGCTTACTGGCATCGAATTTTCACTCAAAAGCTCTTCGTCGAGTACTCAACCGAAACGTTTAGAACAACTGTTGATAGAGTAGTAGTAGATAATAAGAAAGCGCGAAGAGTACACCGTTACTTGGGTGCACGAGCGTGCACGCTCGAATGGACCCTGCTTAAAATGACTTTTCCGGCGTTATGGTGTGCTTTCTGTGTCAAATAGCACTTGTCGAAGTTTCTGACTTCAATAACCTAGTACTAAAATTTAATGAATTGCTTTTCAATGACATTCTGCTCGTATATTGCTGATACAGCGACATTAGCCTCTAACATATACAACTTTCTACGACACACATTTATCAGTCACAGCCCTTCTGTATACTCAACGCAGCACGAAGCAATTGCAACATCAAGGTTGATATCATACTCATTTTAATAGAAGCCATTGATGAAGTAGGCGTCAGTCGCTTGAGATGGGTGTATAGCATGTTTTTAGGAAGAATGATAAATATTGATTTCATAGTGTTGGAGGACTTATTCTACCATTGTTTATAGTAAAGACTTTGAATTAATCAATTATTTTTATTCCTATATAAATCATTTCAGGTTTTTACGCGATTGCCTCACGATAAGACAAACTGTAATAGTAAACCATCTACAAAACCAAAGTGGATTGAGACGAGCTGTTCATAAATATTTGTCGTTGCCATCCATTGATTACACTGACAACGGGATCACATATTTGATGCTTTTTTAGTTGTGCATTATTACAGTGATAATCGTTGTAGCTATAGATACTGTGTATGATGTTTATATAGCATGCTTGTTAATTAGCAAGTGATGTGTTAATACCATGGTTTTATTTGTTTTTTGGATGTACATAACAAATATATTACATTTTCCATACAGAGCCGATAAAATTAGGCAAATAAATGAGAAGTTACTTGCTATTAGTACATTCTCCACATGGGGCAGAGTTCAGTCCCAATTTGAATGCGATTTTTCATCCTGCAGCATCATTTCTTTTTCATTATGCTAACATGTGCCAACGCCTGGTTCGGCAGTATGCCGTACAGTATTCGGCAGCCGGATTGTGGTGAGAAAAAAAAAACGCTTAATTCACCCACTGTGTACTTTTAGCAGGTTGCTCTTTGATCGCAGCGGGCGTTTTTGATCACCACCTTGCTTACCCCTTCCAGGTCCAGTTCTCCGCACAGTTTAGTCCCAATGAAACTTCCATTATTTTGCCTCCTGCGTTTACTTATTTTTGCCAGATCCGCCATCAACCGATGACGTACCGGCGCGAGTTGTATGGCGTTCTTAAAACTCGTGTCTTGATTATCTAGTTTTGCTTGCTTGGGGTGCACCCCTTCCGTCAGCCGAGCTTGTTGGTTGGAGCATCTATTGGTACGACAAGCGGGGATTGGATCAGTGACGATGTTGTCATGGCCTGAAAGCCACAACGGCCGGGTTGGTTAGTCGGTTTCTGGCTGCCGTTGCCGGAGCCCTCTGTATTACCGTGTCTTCGCTTTACACTGGTCTAATTGACCAGCATAGCTAATTAAGTTTTCGCTATTTTCACCGCACCCACTGGCATTCCTGAGCACCTCTTTACTTCCCGGGTTAATATATACTACAAACGAACGAGAAGGTTGGCGAGAGGATTTAGCGCTAGCGTCGTGGTTACTGCAGCAGAGACAGGATCCGCTTCGTCATCACAGACAGACGCCGCTTGCTATATGGGAGGGCGCGGTCGAAGGTTACATTGATGATGGGACTCGTATCAACGAAATTATGGCGCCAGCCGATAAAATGAAACGTGAGAAAAGATGAAAATGAAACGTATCCATTGATATGGAGTGAAAATGAAAACGTCGGTCGCTACTGCGTGTAAATTTAGATAGGTTTTTAGCAGTCAACTTCGACACAGAAGACAGCTAGAACCTTGATCAAACTTTAGGTCGACGTGGAACACGTTAAGGATGCAATCAAGCAAGATGTTTTCGGTAAAAACTCTTGAAATAGATGTTTTTTCACATTCAATATGCAATTGGCAAATATAAATTGCAACATGAGTTGATTTTTTCTTATTGCAAGCTTAATTTATTACAACAATTTATTTTACTATTACTCCTTCAAGGTGAAGATCAATGAAAAAAAATTCACGAAAGAAATCCTCATAAAAAATATCTTGAGCGACGTTGTTTATCAACAAGCAAACTGTCTACAGCACACTGAGTTTTTCTTCTTGAAGGATAAAAAATCTAGGAACAGAAAAAGGCACGCGTAAACTCGGATTGAGTACGCGGTTGTTTAGCTCATTACGAACTTGCCAACTGTCAGCTGTCGTTGGCTAGCTCGCACGAAGAAAAAATACTTACAATACCACTTGGGACTCGGCTCTGACGTTATCTCTGTTTACATTGCACGAGAAACTCACATATGCACGAACGACGTTTTCCTATCTGCCCGATTGTAACTTTCGTGACGACTTGGATGCTCGAGGCCAACCTTCAACTTTTTCGTTTCAAATGAGACCCGAAGTTGGAGATTTACCCCACTGGGCAGAGACAACAAACGCACGGCACCTGCAGAGCCCCTGCAAGGATGCAGAAAAAGAAAACAGCGACTATACGTTTGCTTTGTTTGATCTGCAGTGTATCTTCATATTCTCCTTTTCGATTCTATTCATGCCCTGTTTCTCGATCACATTTGCTTCCATCTTCGTTTGGAGGACACGGAGGCAATATAGCTTTAAGCGACGTGGCCTGCTGACGCCTCAATGAACTGGTGAGGAACGGGTGTCTTTTCCAAGCGCCTGCTTCATTTTTTTATAGTCACATCTGAAAACAAGAGGATTGCGGTGTAGAGACATCATTAAAAACCGGGAGTAGTTCTCGGAGACCATTGTTAGATTAGCGGCACGGTGCTATGTCTTTCGATCTTGCTAGTTCACTTATCATCTTTAGATGCAATACAGAACAATGTCGTAAACAAAGCAACAACACGTGAAGATAGCTTGTGAGTACAATGTAAGAAGTTTCTTACTAGCAGATAGTTAGAGAAATAATGAATAAGAGTCTCAAATGTTTCTCATAACCTGATTGTATAAACGGCTTTTCAGGCCCTTGAGAAGTAGGCAGCAGATAATAGCTTGGTAACTAATGAAAATAAGTCATTGGCTAAGCAAACGTGTCGCCTGCCTGATTAATATTGGTCACTAAATGTCTCAAAATTTTTATTGGAGAGAAGGCAATTCTCGCTTAAATTAATAACTATAGTACTGAGAACGAGAGGCGTCTATGTATATTTCCCATACTATGACTGTAAAAAACGTAGAACAAACAAGAACAGTTTAACGTTTGCATAGATTGACGGAAAACACATGTCAAATCTATGTATACTGAAGGGGACCCATATGAGCAAATATCATAAAGAGAACAAATACGAGATAACGCTAGCCCCTGTAGTGATTGAGAATTCATGCTGGTTATAACATGAATCATATACATGAATGGTACGAAAACATAAAAAAACAAGACTGCTTATGCGAACAAAAGGTCATCCATATAGGGGATAACTAAAAACATCGCAAAACCATAGCATATCTACAAAGGTACTAATAAACTACGCACACATTTATTTTTTACATCACTTGTTGATGCCGCTTTGCGAGACGACCTGAGCCAGTCAGAACGAAATATACGAAGTTCCATCGGTGGGGCCAAGAAAATGTACGCTAGCCGACCGGCACCATTTTGACCACTGCCGGATGCCCGTTTTCTGGCCCACCGTATGTTAGATAATACATGCCGGAGTCTCTGTTGGTTTGCAGACGTCCGTGAAAGAGGAGGGATAGCAACTGATGCCACATTCAGCCAATGGCTGGGCGGCTCCGTCTAGCGGGTTACTGCCGGAGGTTTAAACGTCAGGGCCGGAGCCCGGGAAGCACAAGTCATCATTTCTGAAGCCTTTTGCCACACGTATTTAGATATAGACGTTCAGGGCATCCCAATACCCGGCTGAGGTGACGTGGTTTTAGGCTGCGCAGCTAGGCCTTCGCGGGATAGGAGGACCGCATTTGAAATGGCCGGAACGACAACTAGTACTTACAAGAACAGATAATTTTATAATATATTAAATCCGCTGCCAGTTCTGCTAAAGCAGCGACGGACCGAAGGGGAATTACCAGGCACGATCTGTTACTCCAAGAGATAACTTCCACAGTTCCGTAAGTGTCGATATTTTCTACACGGGTAGTCCGTTGTGTAGCCCGACTGCACATCAGACGTTCCCTGCTAGCCGCGTGGAGAGGAGCCAATGTGTGCCATCAATGTGACTCACCTGCCATTCTTTATAATTGAAGCCTCATAACAATTAATAAATAGCAAGCGGAATGCGGACAAACATCTTCCGGAATTAACTGCGCTATTGCAAATAAAACGTTGTGGTTAGTTACGAGAGAGATTGTCTAGTGAAGTCAGAGCTTTGATATTTCTACAACTTCCAAATTTTTGTATCGAAATAAGGTCCAGAACTTATTAATTCGACAAAGCTTGAAGTTTTAGGCAAAACCTATTACTTCACGTTTGTCAGAAAACCAACTCAAAATATTTGGGGCTCTTTGTGGTTTTTGTACCTCTTTTTCAAGCGAGATAGGTGTGTTTATGTCAAGCGCGTTTGCCCTAGTGCCTTCAGCCTTACCGCATTCGATACTCTCTTAAATGCTCAAATCTGCTGCAGTCACTTTTAGTAAAATGCCAGCGTTTTAAAAGTTAACGTACTTATTGTCTAATATTAGTCAGACATTGAGGGGAATAGTGTCAAAATTTTGTTCTCTTCGTTTGAAAGATTCTTGAAACTCGCTATTCGATGGCCAAAGCAGAACCGATATTTCGAAACCAAACCAAAAGAGTTATTAAAAATCTGATGACTAAAAATCTCCGCCTTTAGATGCGTTTTCAAAATCCATTTAAATTATATTACGAAGTTACACCTTTTTTCTATCTCTATTTAACCCACGAGTTTAAATAGAAGGTTTAATAGGAACTTCTAGAACCTGGATAAAAAACCTCTAGTAACACAGAAACTACTAAATTTTATGGAAAAAACGTTAGAGAAATGTTTTACTTAGTTCTATAAAATTGGCTAGGTTTCTTTACGCCAACGCCATTTCTTCAGAGAAAAAACAAAGTTAATATCGATATTTCGAGACCAAAAAGATTGACTTCACCATTAGATGCACCATCCAAATGTATTAAATTTCGCCCTAATGTTCTTTGTTCCATCTCCAACAGTCTTCGCGGAACAAAGAAATTTAAACAAGGAAACGCACACACAGCACTATCTAAACTCCATGATGTGACGCTGAGAAGCCAGGACCTGCGGTGCATCGAAACAGACACAGAAAACGAAATCAACGTAGAATTGACAGTATTAGAGGATTATAACAGTACAGTGCGTTGTGTATATATATATTTCTATATGATACCAGGTCAGTTGTTGTTTCATGCATAATTAAGCAACATAAATACATGTTGTACCGGCAAAAACTAGAAAAATGAAAAAATTATTTTGCCTTCGCATTCAAATTTTCTCTATTTCTATAGCCAATGCAAGGGTTCAATTAGTGATACCAATGCCGATTTATATTGGCGAAACTCACATCTATCGATAATGTCGCATTTATGCTGAATCGATGTTTTCCCAATCCCGAATCTACATATTCTGACTCATGCAACTAATGCAAATGGCTGCTTTCATGACTCAACACGTTTTAGATATAGTGTGACGAGACGGCGCGAGGTTAGCACCGATGACTCTGAACCATAAGTTACCGGGTCCAAATGTTTCAAATCACAGTACAAATTGGAGGGTAAATTCGAGTAGTTTTATACCTAAACTTGTCGGCAATGCTTGTAACAATTTAATGGGTCACGTTAATACATTTTTTCATTTGGTTTTGTTATTTCACCCAATCTCGAAACAAAGTGGAAAGGGGCTACTATATTCACCTTTTTTTGCAGCTTACGGCAATCTATGATGCATCTGCGTATATTGCATAAGCAACGATTAAAAAAAAATTAACCACACCTGAAGATAAAATACTCAGCTGTTATTAGGATACAACATAGGATCTCTTTTGCATCCATGCAGTTGTTTTAGAGGTAACAATACAGATAGCTCGAGTGGACTCAAAAAGGGCTATCCGAGGAAGAATTGTATAAAAATTGAAGAATTTACCATGGTAGCTTTTGTTTTACCCGCTGTGCCAGCGTATTGTGTGTCATATAATTACCTTTTTCGTTTAAATACATTTTTGGTTAAAATCAATAAACTTATTGTAGGTTTCACTATTAACATCCAGACAAAACACCGTCAATACTTGAACACCGTAGTCGAAAGTTGATCCCTTTGCAAAGTTTGCATAACATCTAGAATTTATAATTTACTATCTCTAACATCTAACATCTGTACATACTTTTAAAGAGCTTTTTTATCTCAAGATAGCTGCCTTCTTTTAATAAAAAACTGGCACTTTAGATGCATGGTCAAAATGTGATTGCAATTCAATCAATATGAATATGGGACATTCAGCTCTCGTTTTGTAAAAAATGTAGATACTTTTTAAAATTTTCTTAGATATCTAACATTGAATTAGCTTTCGTAATTTTACTTTTACCATTTTTTTACTTACTCATTACAAGTAAAAACGCGTTGCAGTAAAATTTCAATTTTCGACAAAATTGTGCCCTCATACTAACACAAAGGAATCATCGGGAACAGCGATAACAGAGCAAAAAGGGAACAGTGCGCAATTCCAGGCTTTACCTGTACACTATAAGGCGATATTGTAAGGCACTATTTATATCTTAAATAACATTATTACAATTATGTACATATTAGTTTCACTACATATTACGAATGAATAGAATGTTCACACTATCCGTCAGTTAATAGTTTATTTCTAATGATGATTAGGAATGGCTTTAATATAAAACTAGTTTTTTTCAACTTAGCGGAAAGATATATTAGGAGTATTCTTGGAAGTATAAGAACCGCCTTTTCTGATAGATTCATTACTAAATGGCGCACCGCATATTACATATGCCTAATTTCGTTGTGCGTTACCCCAACGTACCATTTTATGGTTAGTCCATGACTTGATCTGCCATGTATACTTTTCCATGTTAGCTGTGTCTCAGTGTCAATCCAATACGCATCCCATACTCATAATACATGTACCAACATTTTTAACATTGCCTTTGGTAAAAACTCTTTTACCACCATGGCAAAAGGCTGACTAGATATATAACGAGGGCTGTCGGCTACCTTCCGTTTGCAACAGGTTAATGCCGTAACGTTGATCGAAGCCAATCCCGTCCTCACTCACAAAGGTCAACTGGTTTATAGGGACCTGGTTTACGTTAGCCTCTACATATCTGGAAATACTTTACATACCAATGACGGTACAATTGCTGTCTGTATACCTGACGTGCATAGATTGCCAATACCTCTTGGACAGTATAGAAGGGACAGGGACGTTTACCTATATACAGAATGCGGGTTAGCCTCTTTTTTCAGTAAAATAAGCTGAAAGTGCCTACATAAAACGTTATTCAGGGTTTAAATGGAGTTTTGGTAATCCTGATTATTTCCTGTAGTAATCCGCTTAATTAAAACTAGAATGAATCATGTTTATATTTGTACATCATACATCCTAAGTTGAGGGCTATTGTAGTTAAGCACATATAATTTGTCTCTTAAACAACTACATGACCCATTGAAACGAGATTTAGGCCGCTACTTATGGATCGATGGAGATGTTACAACAGTAAAAAATGTAAGAAGACTGAAGAAGTACTGACATACATAAATTCTGCAACTTGATTCTAATAGAAGGCTCCTGGCTTCAACAAGTCAGCTAAATCATTCAATGAGGGGCCTATCGAGCTGCAGAAACAGAGTCCCAATGTAGAATAGAGAATCTAGATTAATAAAATAAGGTTCTAACTACTTGGCTAAGATACTTTAGCCCGATTGCGAAGAGCATTAAGTCTTGTGTCATGGGTAGTTTAATTCTTTCTTGTAAATTAGTTACGCATAATAATGATCACGAATGCTGTTATATGTAGGCTACTTTGCAACCGTGCTAGTTGAAAGTAGTTTTTTCTTCATATAAGCCCGCGCTGATATGCAACATGGCCCTCGATCTTTGACGTTGCTTCGTTATAAAGAATTGGCGTCATTCTGCTGAAACTTTTCGTGTAATAGATGGGCTACTGGTATGAGATAGCGCGGATGCATAACTGCAGAATCGTACTATGCGACGATTTAATCCTCGGAAATAGTACACAGTGTATCTAATGACGGCCCAAGTATTTTAAGCAGTTAACCTGTCTATTTAAGGTCGTGGCACAAATAACAACGTACTTAGCGCAGGAATCTCTAACTCTACTGTTCGTTGATGCTACTAAAATGATTATTTCGAAAAGAACTGTAAATTTCATATGGAATAACTCATGTTTTTTTTATTTTATTGATTAATTTTGTGGGTTTCAAAAAACTTCGAAGCAACTAATGCCTGGGTCTTTTAGCGGTGCGGGCCCTACTTCTCAGATGAGCCTAGCAAAAAAGTGACACTATATCATTGGTCAAATGTATTATGTATGCCAGGGAAGTAATGCACGAAGTCAAATGCACAAAACATGTGGGGCGTTCTAGATAGGTATACCCTGAATTGTTCCCCTCCGATATGAAAAATGTCCTGCATGGAGCGATTAATAAAATATTCGTCGTTTATTTCAAAGGTCTATTGTTACTTGCGTCACGAACCTATTTGCTCTGGAAGAATGCTTGCATAACGTGTCATTAACCTTAGCGACAATGGACAGTGAGACCAAAAGGAACAATACTTCTCCCATTTGCCTGGCTCTAAATTGAATACATTTTTGCTAACGGATGATGCCTAAAATTAATAAATCATCCTAAAATCTATCTCGTTCAGTAGAAACCTGACGTCAAATTTCAGTTGTTGTATATCATTGGCGTTATTGGCATCTGGCATTCAAATTTTATCCGCGTACCGGTAGCAGGCTTGATCTAGGCCATTTGCAGATATGATCATAAACTTTTGGGCTTGTAATGGGCGAGCAAGTAGCAAGTTGAAGGGGATCACATGCTGAAGAGCTTCCTAATCGGTGCATGTAAGCGACAGAGTGCGTTCAATGCACCGATAGATCGAGTGAAGCTTGTGTAAATATCATGAACTCAGCGGTACGCGTAATTCTATGCGTCGACGACGCATACAATGATAAAATGAGAAAATATTCTTTTTTATGAAGTGGAGTTGAATATGGCACTTAATCAACGGAAACTAGTAATCCATTAAAAACGTAAGGTTGCCTCTAGTAAAAAGTGCGGCTCATACGGTCAATATTTAAGTGCACATTTGGAAAACCTCGAATAAGTTGGGATAGATGGGCATCCTTGAGTGTATATAATACACTAGTGAATATATAGGCACCAGTGATGACGTAAAAGCCCGAGTTCAACTCCAATGAGCAAACCTGGTTGGCCTCGAATTTTTCCTACTTAGAGATATCTTGCTTGTGTTCTCGAAACGTTTTAGCGGGCTACCCATTACACAAACATAAAAGAGCCACAGTTACTGATGCTTGATTCCTAACTTATGACAGTAACTGAAATTCGCCGAAGTTAAGGTGGAAAGCTATTTCTTATTGTTAATAGACGGAGGAAGCCGATGTCATCTCGTATTCGAGCTAGTTTGTGGTTAATAGTAACCACAATTAACTGGAATTTATTCAGAATAGTTTTGCATCCGACAACACTCGATAAAAGCGTACTATGCATGCCAGTTCGTATGCTAAGATTAACTAATTGCCAAACCATAGCATTATAATGAAGTCCAACGTTGATCATTTCTATATTATACCTAGTGTGTGCTTCGTAAGGATATGCTACCAATTTGCAAAGCGCGTTTTGATTTTTATTAACAATATTATTAATTGTCATTGTTATATTGGTGCGCTGATTATATATATATATATATATATATATATATATCTA
>MNPL01001259.1:0-16234 GCA_002081605.1 Tropilaelaps mercedesae | reverse complement strand
ATATATATATATATATATATATATATATATATATATATACATACATTTTTTTGCAGAATTAAGTATAGATCGCTTATGTTAATGCTAATTTTCATGCTTCCTTGTGCACATTGGCGTGCCGAAATAAAAACATCGTGTACCGTAAAATTTAATAAAAACGCATTTAGCTGATATGTCTCCACACTCTATGAGTTCTTATCTCAGCGGCTTTGACAACTCAGTACAGCGATGGCTACATTCTTTTTTCCACAAATGATGATCGGATTTGCACTTCGTTTCAAGAACGGCGAGGGTTACTTGAATGTTTACTCTTATTCAATACTCAGGTGTGTCTGGCATATAATAGCCCCAGTAAGACGATCTGTCTCAACTGGCTAATAAATAGTTTTGCCTTTTTAGATCTAATTTTGTGCCGCGCAATAACAACGTATTTTTAAACGAAACTTTATCGATGTTACTTCATGGAGGATGTTATGAATAGACCTCCCGTCTGGCTCTGAGTTCTACAATACAAGAAGATCCCCTGTCTTTGGCGACTTTAGGTACAAGTATAGTGCACGATTTTATGTGCGTTCTTAGTTCACATACGAACCGGTTGTACGAGAAGAAAGACAGTGTACCTGGGGCAATGCGAAAATGGCGGCAAGCGCCCACGCGGCCCAGATGGCTCGCCGAACGAGTAGTCCGTTAGCCTCCTTGCGAAGTGGATATCGAACTATGAGAAGCTGATCAAGTCCTAACACCAGAAGAATATACGTTGAGAGGTATAAAGCAAACAGCTGTGCGTACTTTACCAGCTTACAGGTGGAATCGTCGGCAAGCCAAGCAACAGTGTAGGTCCATGCCGCCTCAGCCAGAAGGCAGAAGGCAGCCACAAGCAGATCCGCGGCGGCCATATGCGCCAATAGGGTGTACAGACTGGAGACATGCGCTGCGCCTCGTCTAGTTCTTTGGCGGCAAATCGAAGCCAAAGCTGCTCCATTTGCGGCTAAAGACACGCTCCCAATCGACGCTAAGATCACCGCGCGAACCAGCACCCAGCGGGTCAACTGGGGCGCTTCTGAAATACTGTCGGCACCGAACGACACCACATTCTCTTTCATTCTACCCCGAATAAACATCTCATCTGTAGCATTTATCAAGGCATTGCACTGGTTTGGTAGCCACGCACACCATGATGCTATGTCCGATTTTTCATCCTTCCTGACAAAGTCTGTCGGGTAATCCATCGTGAAGACGGTTTTCTTCAGGAAGTGCTAAGGGCGGAATGGCGAAAACGCGTCGTAGCCACTCGTTCCAGACTGTTAAGATTTTCTGATTGTCTCTCATTCATGATCACTTGCGTCTGAATCGTAGAAGTCGCATCGACTGAACGGCATGAATCAACATTGTGAAAATGTTGGCGTAGCCAATTGCAGATTTGAGGAGACCCCCATTTTCCTGAGAGATGCCGTAAAACGACCGATGTAGACGTGGAATGAGCGTGCTACGCACTAGACCTTGACGGCGTTGCACTTCATCTATTGTCTCTGGAACAGTTTGGCTGTTACTTATTCCCTCTTCTGTCATAATCCAGACTTTATAACAAGAGAACATGCCGACTTGAGGCGACGTACAGATCTATCGCCCGTACAGAAGCAACACCCAAAATCCCAAAGGTGGTCGTAGTGAATTTTGTTCTGATCACTCGTAACTACCGAGTGTGTCTCTTCTTGTTCGACATACACGGGGTTGCTTACTCTATATTGCATTACTCTTTGGGCGTCCGCGGAACAGCCATCAAACTGAATGCGCTCCTGCGTGCACGCTACTCGAAAGCGCGCTTCGAGCTAATGGAAAGAGACGATTCCTTTCCCTTTTAGCGAGGGCCCAAAATGGAGGAGGGACCGTTGAGTGATCTTTTGCACAATGTTGTTGCTTTATCCACTTGCGAAGCGTCATAGGTCCGAGGTCAAATAGTCCAAGGCAGAAAGATCGACTGGGCCAACGCCGAAGAGGATATCGACTTGTGGGTCGATGTGGCAAGCGCGTTATTGCCAAGAGACAAAAGGCTGTATGCGAATGTCTTAGCACGCTTCTTGGCGCTGGTACGACGACGTTAAGATTAGGGAGAAAATCCACGAACCGGCGAACCCAACGATGAATAGTGCAGCCATTGCCGGAAGCCCAAATCATGAAAATCGAAACACGAACTGTCTGATTTGTTTTTAGCGAGGCGCCGTAGGACAAAGCTAAGTACATAAACTCCTTCGGTTCCGGGTTTGAGTTTAACAAGACACATGCTAATCGAAATGGTGAATTTCCATGTGCAAATTCTCTAATAAAATTCACTATTTCGTAGTTTTGCCAGAGAACAACTTTGTCGATCCACAACGATTCCTTAACTAGGCGCGATTTCATTTCGGTAAGGGGTATGCACGAGTAGGCCAGATAACTAAACTCACAGTAACCTACTTCTGTAATGTATCTCAGGACATTCAACATTTCTCGTAGTGTAGTTACTGCGAACTTTGATTATCCGGCACCGTCGCGTCTAAAGTTAATGAAACCATAATAGGAGCCACCTGGACAGTCATTGCGGATTGAAAACATTTTCACGTAAGAATGGCGACTAACGCCATTAAAGTAGTTGCACAACGAAATTTACCGCTTCGATTAACAGTGCCCCTGGGAACTCGAATTGAGGCAGACTGGATCTAGCTGTCTGACCTTGCTCCTACGCCGCCTCGCTCAACACGTGACGCACTGCACATTCCGTTACCCTACAAACGATAAAAATCTGCACACCCATGAAAACGACATTTTTTATTAGTCCACACATAAGAAATTAAATACAGTCAGGTACGGATGCTCAAACTAGTTACCAAACATTTCATAGGAACGTCCGCAGAAGAATCGGCATGATTCATGACGAAGTTGTCGTAAACTATATGTAATAAAATCATTGACTGTACATTTAGCTAGGTAGATTGTGTACTAAGGGTATCTTGGTGAAAATCGCTTCGCAAACTCTTCGCAAATGTGCACGCGAAAGATAACAGGCACGTTGAGGTCCCAAAAATCCGTGACCATACTAACTGCTAGCGTTCGCTGCTTTAGGTAATTATAGAGTTAATTTTATTATATGCGAGGCGAGTGGGGCCCGATTGCCGACGCTCGCCTAGCCTAGAGTTGAATGCCTTTTTCCACAGACGTTAATAGTAAAGGCGATAGTTTGAAATACATCGCAGATAAGGGCAGTAAAAGACAGTGTAACTGAAGCCGAATCTGTTATGTTGGACAGTGTGGAGACCGATACGAGGTGTTGACGCTATACGGCATTCCTCCGAAGATTGGCCTGTTGGCGTCTACCAGTGGTCGATATGCAGTGCTATTGTGAGGTTGTACCATGCAAGCATTCTGGCGGATATCTGTGATGGCAGAAGCTGAAGATGCAGCGTTTCCGTATTGACGATAAGAATCCCAAAAGCTAGACCATGGCTGGACAGGAAAAAAGTTTCCTGTACAACCGGAAGCGCCATCGTTTGGGTAGGCTTGAGGAGGCGACTCAGACCCCCGAGTCATTGGCCCGGTGAATTTTCCTGTTCTGTGGGCGTTTAGATTAGTACTCGGTCGATCTGTACCTGAAAGCATCCTGTCCGCTTCATCTGGATCATAGGGGCCCGGATTGAAGCTTCCCATAGTGCAAACGCCGGCATATTGATCGTTAGCGTCAAAGTGCAGGCTACCCGCATGTACCCGAAACGGTTCAGGTGGCAAACTATTACGGCCTCTCCCACGAAGGTAGGTGTTAGCTCCCGAGACCCTGCGAGCATCTATTTCGTCAAAGGCTTCATTATCGCCGATTCTCTCATATACTGCACTTCGTAGGTCTCCTTCACCACATTGGCTGCAGCTCGGCGCAAAACCGGTGCCCGCATTGAACGCGTTAAACCAATTGGCAGCCCCCGGGTTAAGAAAGCGCGGATGGCTTGTAACTGGGTAGAATGCAGAAGGAACGCCCACACTAGGGTTGAATGCGGCCGGAGCGCCTATTTGCGGGTTGAATGCCATGGGAGTGTTTATACCCGGGTTAAATGCTGCGGGAGAGTTCGTACTGAGATTACATGCGGTAAAAGAGCTCATACCTTGGTTGAATGCGGTAAGGGCTCTTATGCCTGGGTTGAATGCACCTGGAGCTCTGATTGCCGGGTTGAATGCAGTAGGAACTCTAATACCAGGGTTGAGTGCGCTAGGAACTCTAATACCAGGGTTAAATGGGCTAGGAGCTTGGATACCCTGGTTGAATGTTGTAGGAGAGTTCACACCCGGGCTGATAAGCGAGCTGAATGCACTTCGATTGGGGCTCAAAGTGCCCGGAACTCTTACAACCGGGTTGAGTGCGGCAGAAGGATTTACACTTAGGTTGCCAACGGCCTCAGAGGAACACACATAGCGGCCTACGTCGCCTAGCAGCTCAACTAGCTGGCTAACATGATTCGATTGTGATGGAAGCTCAGACGTATCATGCCCACTGAAAAGAGAGGCCTTCGGCACAGCGCCGTGTATACCATTGTCGTTCATTGATACTCGTTTATCACGAGCGTCGTGTGGCGCCGTTGGAAACCTCTATAGTGTTATCTCCTTTAGGGTGCCGTGTCCTCTCACAGTATGTCATTCAACCGCCTCAGCATTGGGGCAGGCTTTTCGCTTCGTTTTCTTTATCGCCAGAATTTTCAAAATCGATTTTAAGACACTGAGAATATGATGTTTCTGCAAAATGCAGAACGAGATATCAAAACCTTGGAAACTATTCCGCTGTAATAGACAAAAAACCTTTCAAAACAGCAAAAACATAATCTTAACTAGATATAGGAGAGGTATTTCTAAGCAAACTATGGGTGAGTTGTACCCATGAAGCGTCGTCGGTTTTATCTATGGTTTAATCAACTGGCCATCACTAAAAATAAAATCTGCTCCTCGGAAATGGCAATGCTCTTTTTGCTGTCCTCGTGCATTATTCAATATACTGATAGCCATAAGATAATAACTTATAATAAAGATAATATTGTCTATTTACAGATTTAGCGCTGTAAAAATTGTGAGAGCAATGAGGAAAAAACCAGTACCCTTAATGTCCATTGATAAACTTCTTTGACCAATGTCCAATCAATTTCAAATCATATCAGACAAGATGTTTTTAAATTTGTTACTGTCAGTAAGAATATTGTTGTGCATTACGCGTCATCGCCAGATGACAGCTGATTGCTTAAAGTGCGTTGTATGCTTGAGTTTTCAGGTAACATCATTTATATCACTTGTCGGCATACTGAGTCCAGGCACAGATTAATACATGTTGGTTACAATTAGTCAGAGGGCATCTTAGCGTTAGCGCTAACGCTAATTTCACAATCTTACACAAAGTGCCTATCAGTCTTACTTGAGAAATATCTTCTACCCAGCGCCGGCACGGAAGGCGACAAGCTCAGGATTCCTAATACTATTCATTTCCTGCTCCAGCGAATGAGATTCACCCGCTTTGAGCATTATAATGTGCGCTTTTACAAACTCTACTCGGCTTTTTTTGCTTCCTTTATTCAAAGGTGGGAGAGTCCGAACAGTATTAGTACTAGAATATGATTAGTAACTAATTTCTGTCGTTGCTCACGAATATACATAACCGAAACAGAAAGACCAAATCAATGAGAACTCGCATATCCGCGACGCTTAGTTCTGGAGGCATAAGTAACTTTAATAGCGGAGCGTTCGGTTTGAGTGGTCTTCACTTTGAAGGAGCACGTCGTCTTTCTGTAGGCGGTCGTGATAAATGTACTTCTTTAGCTATAAATTGAGAACTACGGATCAGAGTTTTCTTTAATTATCAGGATCAACGTTTTCACAGATTAACATGCTAAGGAAGACCAGATGTAACGCATTTCGAATAGGCGAGGCGTGCTTTCGAGCATTCGAGTGTATGTGTTTTTCTATATATTCGCTCATTTCAGATTTCATTTTAAGCTGCTAACTTAATAAAAAATGTTTGGCAGTCAAACTCAGTCTATCAGGGATTATTTCTAATTTTGCTCTCTTAGTGATTAATGTGACATATACCAAAGGCTCAAACAGATAATAGCGATTTTATTAACGGTACCCCTTGGCGAACGAGTATGTCGCTCCATTTGACGTTAAGCATTTATAAGCTGCCATCGTAAAACTTTACTGAACTTGGTTTATGATCGTAGAGTTAGACCGGCCCAGCCTATTCACGGCTTTTTTGAATTCGCTTTCTTTCAGTTCATCTTTACCTCAAATCGACAATACTCTAACTCTAATTGAGCTTTTCGTAGACGGAACGATAAATCGCATCCAAAACGCAAGTAATCATCTGCAACCGCACTGCTGTTTATTAAGCTAGCATAATGCGTTCATGATATCCTATGCACTAGGCAACGCTGTACACAGCATTCCCATAACGAAATGTATATATTTGCCCGAGTCAAACTGAGCCACCTTTTGCGAGATTCGCACTTTTGCCGCTTCGGTGACCGAGCCTGTACTAATGAGGGACGATGCCACCTCTAAAGTGATGAACGCCTGAAATGTCGAAAAGTTGCTTTATTACCAAACTTTTTTTTACCTACCCTGTAATATATCCTTATAGAGCTCACTTAAGCAATAAAGCAAAGTTTTGCTGAATATTTTTAACGGCCAACGGTTCGCCACGAATGATCTTTTATACAACCAATGAAAGAGCTTCAAACCTCTCCGAATTGCTTTATCCTCTAATTGCAACCTAAACCCGTCCAGAAAATTTAGCTTGGCAACAACTGTTAGTTATGATTAAGCAACGTCTAGTATCTACCGATTGGTAGTTATGGCTATCGGATACACAATTCTACTTTCTTCCTTCGTCGCTGGGATTTATCATGAGACTGGTCGTGGGGCACATGATAAACAGTGCATATTCTCGGTATATCGTTAGCCTGCTTCTAGGACTGACCGAAACTTCATACGAGCTTCAACTGAGCGAAACCTCGTAAATCATATAGCAAATTTATGTGCCTGGCCATGACGTACATTTTGCTGTCTTTTAAATCTCCGTTAATCGACGCCGCGCGCTAAGGACGCTACTACGCCTTTTCCTAACACTAAGGGAAGTTCTAAAGTAAAGCTAATGTAATGGCCCCTCAATCAGCTGCGATTAGCACTGTAACATACCTGAAGTTCATCAATGGTTTGAACCAACTGTGCGCCTTCCTGCAACCTTTTCACAAAGTCCGCATCATCCTGTGAAAACAGAGATCCATAGGACTCCAACATTTCGTCGAAACTTTGTGTTGGAACTGAGAAAAGATCTTCATCTGATTCTTCAGTCGGCTTCGTGCTCCGATAGAATGTCTGTAAGTTCAGTACCCGATCGAAAGGGCGTACAAATAGAGAACACTGAGCACACGAAGGGACACTGAAGACGAGGGATTTCCATTGCTCCGCAGTCAGTTTTTTTTGTATTCCAATCAATGATTTGCAAAAAGAATCAGTGTATTAAAATTGTAGAAACACGCTTTGGCTAGATCTTGGGGAGTCTTCGGTTTATCTATATAAAGCTCTATAGACCATGGAAAAACGACCAGATTGCCGAGCTCTGATTTGCCTGAGCTTCGGGCTTTATATGCCTTTTGACAAAAACGGTAAAGCTTCATGTGGTCCTGCTGCGGTGGGGCTTCAACCTATAAAAGCTATTTTGGTCGGATTGTTCTCCACCCTCATTGGATTACATTCTTATCTTTTTGTGTTAATGATAATTTTGCCGGTAAAGCTCACAAAGAAACCGTCGAAACTTACCAGAATGCAATACCAGTTTGCTACAACGATCTCCAAATCTAAGTGTCTACAGACGGGGGACGTATCTGTCTAAAAATACTTCTTGTTGTTCTCCTTTTCATTTCCGAAAACAACACTCGCCTTTTTAGGGCCATGATTTGAGGAACTTTTGCGGTTGACACCGCGTGACAAGCCTGACAGTTGTTGTAGCCAAAGATATTCTCAAATATTTTGTGTTGTAAACGTACCCTAACTGTTTGACATAGAGTTTCAAGGCCGTTCACTACTGGCATTTCAAACTCCTCGGCAAGTCTTGATAGCCACAGTGAACCGTCTGCAGACGCTAGCAGCTTGCGGACGGCTTTTAGTAAAAGCAGCTCACTTGGAAGACTACACCTGAAACGTAACGCCCGTTAGCCTTTAGTTCTCAAGGTCCAGTGTCCAAAACGACATAGCGACAAGAGAATGCGACCCAAAAGCCGTGCGAGTGCCAAAAACGAGTCTAACAAGCATAAATGGTTGGTCAGATATGTCCGGCTCTAGACACCACATCGGTTTGCCTGTCTACCTTTTGGCGCAAATAGCAGCTGTTGCTGCCGATTTCGCATCCTGATACAGTGTAAGTGTGTCGACCATACGCTCCTTCTCACCGGCCACAAGGAAACAACGGGCGGCCCTTTCGTAGTGCGCACTGTCGGTGTACCTGGCGGCCCATGACATGTACACTTTCTTCGATCATCACGTGCGAACAAGACAAAATCATTACTGTGTCAGTTCGGACCATTGACAGTCATGAATAGGAGTAATGCTGGTTCGCCGTTTTTGTACACCTAGCGCAATAAAAATTCGCTTGCCAAACTATGGCTTTTAGACAGGGCGCTGAGCACGACAACGTTGTTTTGGCCTTAATCTGTTTAAATTTAAATACAAGTTTTTTAAAAAGAAAGAATCGCCCTTGAATAGAACATTCTTGACGAACAACATAACTAATTAGTGTCAAGAAAACGTTTCCCTCTACCGAATAGTAAACTTGGTTTTTTGCCGTTTCACGAACTTAAACAATTGCCCAAAGCAAAGGCCGGTAGCTCGGTTCAGACACTTCGTGTGCGTTTCGTGGCTTGAGTATCTGTTGCAACGTGCGGTAAAGGGCACAGAAAAACTCACCTTAACAGCTGGGTGATCTCGTTCAAAGTTCGAAAGAGCTACAGCGGCTGCATCCCTATGAAAATTCAGGTCGCACAATAGCTGGAGCAACTCTTCGGTGCGGCCGGTAGCCATCATAAAAGGCAGAACAGAGTGGATGTCACTTTCCTTTTTTTGATCAATAAACGCCGACACCGTCTGCAGTGATTCAATGGTATAACGCTGAATGAAGAAGTGGTCGCAATACAGAATGTCCTTCGACAAAATGTTGACACAATGTATTCTACACTCAGTGTTATTTGTAGCTGGTTATTGTTGTGACACACACCGTAAGTACACTAGCACGTTTTTTCTCTCCTACCTCATCGAAGAAGTCTTTGGAGACGAAGGCACTTAAGGCGACAAGTCGGGGGGTCAGGTGTTTTTGCTCCTTCGCGAACTCCACCGTTGTTCGAATATCACCGCCTATTCGGAGAAGGGAAACCGCCCGACAAAACGAACCGTTCGTTGATTGTCATAAATGAATATCTTCAGAGGCAGTATCGTAGGTACTAATAAAGAAGCAAGGCTCTTGAAAATTTAAATGTTTATGTTGTTCAAAAAATCTCGCTGCAGAAATTACCGCCACCGTGCTTAGCGTTACAATTCGCTGCAAAATGCCGTAAAATGGCCGGACGATAGTCCCCTACAAAAACTCTGAATGAGCAAAACATAACTCGCTGTTGCATAAGCTTATCGACCTGCTATAAAATGCATCTATTTATCCTGCCAAAAATTGGGGGGTTTGCGAGTCAACATACACAAACATCGAAACAGGAGCTACGCCAGCACGTAACATATGTACCTGTTAACATGAGCTGCAGGGCCATATTGCTGTTCATCTTCACGACATGCTGCTCCACCTCCTTGTCGATTGTACCCTAGATGATTAAGCAAAAAATATTAAAATCACGAAATCAATCGATCAACGATTTTTTAAAACGCACTTTTAGTCGCATAATGTATAATTACAAAATATGCATACATATAACTGAAGGAAAAGATCGGTACGATTTTCATACGCGTAACCGCCTGCAAGTTTTAAACAAATAAAACGAAATTTTAGTTTAATGTAATACAAGTCAGAAAAACCTATGCTTGTCATACAAATGAATCCGGAAGATGTATTCTCTATATAATAACAAGAAGAAGAAAAAACGAAGCAAATAAAACAATTCAAGCTTTAGTTTAATGGAATACAAGTGAGAAAAACCTATATTTGTAATAAAAATGAATTCGGAAAATGTGTTCGCTATATAATAATAATAATAATAATAATAATAATAATAATAATAATAAAAAGAAACAGAAAAAAAAGAGAAGGAAAATGATAAGATAGCCCTGATATACTAATAATAATAATAATGTTATAGGTGATCGACCTGAAGAAGATCCTTATGGAAGAATCCCATGTGAGGCTTTTCCCTTAAAGGAGAGTAGTCACCGCACTCTTCACAACTAAAAATCAATAAATTATTAATTACACAACAAAATCATAAATGGCTCATTAGTCGCTAATATTATTTTCTGATGTTCAATCGTAAAATTTTAAAAATAAAATAGTCAGATAAAGCGACATGTTCATTTCCTACCACAACATGACCACACTAAACGAATTTATACGAAAACAGCTTTAGAACATTTATACCTGAGAAGCAACAACAAATCTTCAAGTCCCTTCGCCTTTGGAATATCGTCAGCAACACTCGATGATGGGAACATCGACGGCTTCTTTGGGCCCTTACATGGAGCTGCAGATAATAATAAACTTATTAGATTGGACACTATTCATCTATACGACCGAAAAGCACGACTTGAAATAACTACTAGGTGTTCAAATATTCAGTGATTTTCGATATAGAGTTTCAAAACCAAAAATACTAAATTCGGCCGTATCGGCTCATGCATCACGGTATTTGAACCAGTATTTGAACTATATGATCTAGAATAAACTATGTACGTGGAGCCCTGTTTCTAAGCTTCAACTTCGAACGAATAAAAGGACCTATTCAGGCTTCGAGGTAGAGCTCATGGGAAATTGTATACGCCATCTTAAAGTAGTCGGCATTATTTCTACGACCAAGGCTGACCACGAAATTTCGTCAAAATAATTTAGAAAACTATCCAGCCGTCGTAGTACACTTTTTTCTTATCCCTATGTCACTGCTTTCTTTTTGCCGTCGTTCACGTGCTGTGGAAAAGCCGACTCCTCTTAACGATAGATAAATGAGGGACTATTGAAATGAAACCAAACGATATGTAGCTGCCACGCGAATTTGTGGGAGCATAAAGACCGCCTAATTAACCTGGTGCAGGTTTGTCCAGATTTAGGTCCACTTCAAAAGCACAATCTACAGACTCCTGATTTCCACACGTATCCATATCGAGCTGGTACAACGAATTTGTGTTCGTTCCAAGGTAGAGTCGATGTTCAGCAATGGGACTCCACGCCATCGTCAGAACCGTCTTGTTTCCGGCCGCCCCATAGAATACACGCCGTACACAGCACATTTCTAGATTCCACAACTGAACATCGAAAGAAACGTACGGTTATAAATTAACGGTTAGAAAAACGACGCAAGGTCCACGCCAGGACAGCTGATAACCCCTGCTATAACGCTTTTTAAATCTGTAGCTTACGCTCAGTAGAGGAGAGTTTTGCATCTATTTTCCCCCTTCCTCCATCTAACCTTCCCCTAGATGTTTTGCACTTGAACATCTCATGTTTATGTGAGCTGTATTAAAAAACACTGACGTACCCTACTCTTCCTTTCTTTCACTCTCTCAAACCAGTGGCCACCAAACATTTTAAAAACTTCAACCTTTTAGGAAATAGGAAGCGACCTTCTTCGCACGGCGCTATACACGTTTTTCTGGCTGTCCAAATAAAAATTTACCTTTACTTCTCCATTGGTTCCAGCAATAGCAAAGAGATTTTCATCAAATGGACTCCAACATAATGCCATACAGCTGTGGTTAACTGCGTGAAATTTGGCTTCGATCGGTTCGCAAGGAGCGTTCCCGTCAGATTTGCCCTTATGACGCAACTGTTCGGTCTCAAACACACTGAAGAAGGTAGAAGAAAAAACCGCTGCAACGAAATTTCCATTGGATGACACCGCCAGCTGGAAAAAAGAACGCGCTGTTTACTAAACTCAGCGTATATTTCTTAGAAAATAAATAAACGCCACAACCGAGCACCTACCGATGTAAGAGCATGTTTTTCTGGTCGAGATTCAGCCACAATTTGCAGAGAGAGCGAATCTACTGCAATCGTTTTTCCTTGAGCAGATCCGAACAGAATCAAATTTTTCTGCGGTACAACGCTCACACACCAAACCTGTAATAAAGCATGCCTTTTTGTAGTCGCTGAAGAAAAATGAGTAAGATACATATTATCAGTTTTTAATAGAAGGCAGTAAAACTTCTAGATTGTTGCGAGCATGAAAGACTATTTTTGATATATCATAATCAGTAATACCTTGTGATTCTCAAGGCCATTGACAATGAGGTCGAGTCGTTGCAGGAGCCCGTCTTTTTCTTTCGAAAAATATGCTTGATTGTTATCAGTCGCTAGTAAAACCGGCCATTCGCTGAGTAGAGGCAACGAGGCAAATGCCACCGAACCGATTCCAGTACGCTGCTTCGTATGGTACCCAAACACATTCGTTTTCTGAGACGACACGTCAAATACAAGCACCTGCGAATCCCAATAACGACATTACAATAGCATACGATCCAAATGTACGTCATGTTTTATAAATGGATGCAACTGTTATGTCACCTTCAGCGAATGGGTATTGCATCGAGCAAGCAATGCGTGACTTTGGACATACCTTGCCATCTTGAGTCCCCACTGCCAACTGCATCTCGTTGGTTGGATGCCAAGCAACGGTGTAAGCTCGGCACCGTAGCTGCAAGTGTTTACCAACCTGTGCCAGAGATCCTTGGTCGGTTTTCGCCAACAAAACCTCCAAAATGTACGACTATATTAAAAAAGTGCCGCTTCTTCCGCTTAATTTTCTCCAAGCAATACATTGCTTTATTGATATACAAACTAGTTCCTTACCACTACGACTGACAAACCCCTAATCGGACAATAGACACCTCTTACGGACAATCTGTCCATTCCGAGGATTTCGTTTTTCCAGTAACACAACGAAATTGATTAAACACCATCTTTATCCTCAAAAAAGACAGATTTCCAAAAGTGCCCGTCTTGTTCATATTATATTTTAAAAATATAAAGCTATTGAACATACATTTCCAAAACCGGTAGCAACAGCCAGAACACCCGTTCCTGCCGGGTGGAACGCTAAATCGTATACAAAGCCAGCCACACCGGCGTCGCAGCGCAGCAAACCTCGGTTCTCAGAGGACACGTCCCACAAAGCAAATACGTGATCGATCCCGGTCGTAAAGACAACGCCAGGCGCGACAGGACAAAGTGTGCAAATTGATTTCGACAACAGCTGAAAGTAGTAATCAGATATTCTATTCGTTCCAAAGAAAAACATTTTGTCATTCGTGCAAACGCGAAACGATTATTAAATGTGCACTCAATAATTCGGCAGAAATAAGTTACTTGTAAACACATCCTTGGACACAAAAGCATTCGATGAAATTACCCCATAGCTGTTGTAAATGCAGAAAATATTTACCGCAAAAAATCAATAGAGGAGCGTTCGACCGAGCTGACGCAATTAAAAACAGGTTTTGAAAGTCATAGTAACTCAGAAAACAAGCATTTCGACAGCTAAAGTCGACTAAATCATCAGGTCTCTATGGTATGTATTTCTTTAGATAATGATTAATTCGACAATATACCTCCTGGGTTATGGGCTCCAACTTAGTGTTTTCGCCTTGAAATTCCCCAGAATATAACGTTCCAGATGGGGTTGATACGACCAACTTTCCGCCCGCCCAGCAGACGCTGGCACTCAAAAGGCCCTTTTCCACGTATGAGAACCGACACACTGAAATTCAATAAGCCATTAGGTAGGCAATGGCGAAAGCAGCAAACACAGTAATTTCGCAGTGCTACCTCATCCTTGCAGCGCTTATTACCTATTGCATCTAAAATGGCCAACCTTAAAAGTGAAGAAGGTTAAAAGTGGCAAGGCGAAGGAAAAATGTTTTGTTACCAAAAATCAGTTTTGAGGCGTTACGTCAATTGTTCATACTTGCAGCCATAATACGACCAATTTCCATAATTTAATATATTCGTATTACCACAAGCACGCGTACGCTTCAAATCATTCCGTTTGAAGTGAATCGAATAATGGTACACTCACCAGAAATACACCCAGAATAATACGCTCCTTCATTTTCTAACGTAACGTCAATTCAACTACGAAACCTTATTTTGTTCCTATCTTCTTTTGTGGAGCTTATTTAAGCCTTTATGAATATGCATTTTGTACCTTTCGCTGGTAGCTTTATCATGTACGAGGAAGCCTGCTCAGCTGCGTCATGAATGATCAACAGGCCCTTCTCGCCTACGGCCACCGCTGCAGCGACGTCCCCCGAGCGACTCCATTTTACTGCTCGTATTTGGTTAAATAACTTATGCTTGGCTAGAACCTGCACTCCAATTATGAACACACTAATGTTTAGCTCAGGTTAAACTTGATAAATATAAAATTTAACTTGAGGTTTCGGTAGTATTAGGATTTTTCAGTTTGAGGGACAGCAAGTCAGAGAGAGAGATCCCAGTACCATTTATTATGCATTGAGACAGATGAAGCATAGTAAGGTAACAACGTGTCGGGAAAAGGACGCTAAATAAATAGTATAAGCATGAGATACCTTCCAAGTGCGCAAATCAACAATTGCAACACTGCCTTTCGAACAGCCCATAACAGCACGTCCCCTAGACACATCCATGTCCGTTAGCTCCTCCTAAAGGTAGATGTAAACATTATTTTTTTAAATATTTTTTTAAGTTTCATTTGTGTTCTATCTGATCGTAACTTTAAAAGACCAGCAATCGCATTCGCAATTGGCAATCAATGAGGTTGAGTTACCGAAATACGTTTCGTAGTAAAAATCGCATAGACCACTAACTTTTTGTTTGTAGCTAAATACAGGCAGAACTTTATATATATGCTTCACCATTTTTTTATAATGTGCAGACTACAAATTCTTTTCAACGTCTCAAAATAAGACAAGCTATGATTAAGGGGCCTCACCTGTGAGACTTTTATTGGCAGGCGACCGCTTTTCTCTTTTTTTTTAGTTGGATCCTCAGACAAATCCACAATGATCAATTCGGCTGACTTAAGTCCGAGAACCAGACAACGAGGACGATCATCTAGAAAACGGATGGACTTAATGGGAGCAGTTGGAGAAAACACTTCGCTATAGATGACCTCCATAACCGGATAATCGATCACCTATCAATACAGTAAGCAATAGCCGTTGATGGCCACATTAAGAGCATAATCACATTGTTTCAGTTCGGGTCGATAACTGCCTTAGGGCGATTGAATGGGCAGATGAACGAAAAACAATCACGTTTTCTTTTGTTTCGCTCTAGTATGTTCAGTAACGAAGACGTTTTTCATGACCAAAAAACATAAATTTCATTGTCTATTTCGCTTACTTTCCACAAGAAGACCTTAATAGTCAGAATACCTTAACGGTTGATGACGCCAACAGAAGTGCAAAGCGTTCTCGGCCAGGGAGCACTTCTGATGAGAATTGGACTTCGCGGCATTTCTCTGGGTGCACATTCAACTTCTTTAGGAACACCAGCCTGTTTGAAAGATCACTTAATTAGATATGTCAAAATCAATATTATATGTACGTATCTATCTATATACGCATGTATGTAAATGTGCACTCCTATATACAGAAAGCATTATAGAGAATCGCACTCCTATGTACAGAAAGCATTACAGAGAATCGAATTTAAGACGATTCGATGCAGCGACGAAAATTGAGAAGTACGTGCCGTGCTTTAGTAGCGACGCTTCTCAAAGATGTCATCTGAGAAGTATTGGTGCTTTCAGCGCTTGTCTCCTCTGGTGTATCCTTCGGGCCGTTTGCACACTGCTGTTGTTTGATAGCCTAGAAAAAACAATTAAAATTGAAAAACTGATTAGCTAGAAATTGGGAATTATATCTTCCTTGAGAGATTAAATTTATCGACAGTCATTTATTTACCAATAATAATAATAATAAGTAATATAATACTATATAATAATAATAATAATAATAATAATAATAATTATTATTATTATTATTATTA
>MNPL01001256.1:0-13479 GCA_002081605.1 Tropilaelaps mercedesae | reverse complement strand
ATATATATATATATATATATATATATATATTTGATTCTGAATAATAGTTGCTAATGAAGAGCGTTTTTTCACTACCGTAGAGCCTCTGTCTGCCGGCCACAAATGTTACCGTAAATTATCTGCGCAGCAAAACCCGCTCAGCTAAAGAAACTTAATTGGCAACGCTGCAACACCATGCGAGGCTATTGGTAGAAGGCAGAGGGCAGTTGATGAATTTTGGGCGTCCAGGTTTGGGGCCACATTCCTTTCCGATCCAGCCGCCTTCGGGTTTAGCCTACATGACCGTCTCAGGATCACGAAGGGGCGGCTGGCACTCGTCCTATTTAAAAGGGAAACTGGATAGATTTGTGGAATGGGGAATTAATAGACCTCGTAGAAGCAAAACCGTAATATCACTTCAAGTGCCCACTTAAGATGGATCATGTATTTACACTGAAAAAATTTCGTAACGATATTACTATTTATTATTATTACTTGTTTAAGTACAATGTACTTTGGCTTGCCCATAACCTTAATATAACTCTAGTAGCATTTTTTGGATTGGCTCCTACAGACGGCGCAATGGATTACTATGAATATAAGTAGGACTGTTTTAAATATAATCACGCAGTTTCTATTCACATTTACGGACAAAAATTTTGACGTGCATCTACTTCGATTACATACGCGAGTGCCTAGAACCATGCAATGCAAGCGTATGCTATTCTAACGTGAATGTGTTGAGCGCATACATATTGTCTTGCCTGGTCCACGTGGCACACTGTAATGTCCTTATCAAAGTTGCTATTTAGGGTTGGAGTTCTTTGTGTTTGAGGAAGTAATCGTCCTTAGATTTTATTGTAGCTGCTGATCAATCATGGAATACGAAGCTTCTTGAGTTCTCGAATACAGGAGTGTTAAGCAGGTATGGACGACCTGAAGTTAGAGACGCTAGTTAGAGATATAATGGTTTCGAGGGTAGGGGAGGTGTAAGGTAGTGGCTTCTATGTCGTTTTCTTTTTCCATACAGGCGCTTAGGGTCATACAGAACCGGACGAGCGTGATTCGACTCGACGACGCATGTTCTGTATAGTTTGCGTATCTGAATATCTTATGCTGCCTGCACTGTGCTGCCGCTATCGCAGCTCCCTATCGTTTCAATTCACCTGGTTCGACCGGCCTTTCTCTTTGGTGATTCGCTCTTTTTGTAGGCTCTGACCGTTTCTCTATACTTCAATTTTTTCCCATACAGCTTCTTGATATGAAACCCTGCTCGCCCCAGCGGGTAAGGAACGCTGCGCCACATGAGACTAGAGTACTAATATCACACTAGTGATGATAGTTGTACCAGCAGAATCTTATAAATCTCCGAACAGGAGTTGTATAGCATAAGTGTTCAATGGTGCTGTTGGAACCGTGTATATGCACTGTAATTGCCTAAAAATTTAACCACGCCTAAATAAATGACGGAAGGGATATTAAAGGGCAATTCGGAAAAAAAGCTTACTTAATACAATATTTTTCTCTTTTTATTTCCCTCTAAAGATTCATGACGTGTACGAAATTCGAAATCCCCTAAGCGCATTTTACTTCTACAAATAAAAAAGTTTTGTATGTATTCAGCATATTTCTTCATTTACAAGGGTGTCTACGTTAGTTAGATGACATGAAATGTTAATCTAATCATGTATGCCTGCTATTTGATGAAACTGTATTCTTTTATGTCCTGGCTCTTATCTAGTTACACACTTGTGTAGCATCGAACGCATACCAGAAGTAAATAATGAATATATCAATTGTGATTTTTTCATTCGTCTGTTGTTGTTAGTATTCTTAACGATAAAAAATAACTTTTAGTTATTTACACGGTCCTTTTCTCAATGCCTCTTATTTTTCTCTTTCCAGAAGCGTTTTTTAGGACAATCGCATTCAACTGAGAACTAGATGGAAAGGCTTGCCGAATGATCGAGGTGAGCCTAAATAAGTTAAGCGTAAATTCATTCAACTAAATCGAAGCGGTCGCTCTCCGACAATCCACTATGGTCGGCTTTGTACTGATTTGAACCCAATGAAAATTCCCTCCTTTTTCCCACCGTGGATTTAACCGGTGCTACTCCCGTCCCTGTTCCAGCTACAGTTGCTGATGCAGCCGGTTCTGTTTCTTCTACAAGGCGTAGCATACCTAGTCTGTTTCTTTGCCGATTGTTTTGTAGCAAACGGTTATCCGGCAGCCCGTCGTACTTTTCTATGCCTTGCGGCTGTTGAAGCCATATGCTGAAACGCATAGAAAAAGATAAGCTCGGTGCTTCAGACCGCATAAAAAGAACCGACAGAAGCTTTTTATACGTCCTTTCTGACTCGATTCGGACTCGCTCTGAATGATTCCTGTCCTCTCTTTTCTTGCGATAACAATCCGCACAGGGCGTCTCTTAGCAGTACTCCTTGTTACTAACGGAGAAGGGAGAATGCGGAGTTCCTCTGTTCACTTCTCTTGCATTCGCTCCTTCGCGGCCGCATCTTCCTGCCTAGCCGCGTCGATGTTCGGTACTGCTGCTGGTGCCGTAGATTTAGCTCACTGCATATTTTGGTAGAAGGAGACAATGCATGCACAGCCACACAGGATACATTGAAGAGGATGCTCTATGTTTTTTTATAAACAAACCATAACAACGTGAAGGTGTACAAGATGTGCCTTTCGCTAGGGTTACCTAACCATCATCCAAAAAACCCTACTTTAAATTTTGTGTGCATCTCGTTTAAGTCACTCATGTGCAGTTTCCCTTGCTTAAATCTGCTGATAATGCAAAAGTCCTTAGAAAATATTAAAGTGTGATTAATGTATACCTATTGAGCCAAACGTACTCGATATAAAATGGCACTTGTTTTTAACGTTAAATCAATAAAACAAGTGAATGTTCGCATATAGATATATTCGCAAAAACCAAGAAACAAACAGGTTACTTTGTTCTAGTGAACTGAGCAGTAGACCTATCTATTCGCTTACCTGACTTTTTTGCTTGGCCATCGGGCGTACAAAAAATACACACATAATTAGCTACGTATCCCTTCTGCTAGTCTTCTGCCGACTGATTGACGTGAACCCACATCTTGCAACGCAACCTAAATTATTTCTACATAATTGCTTCAAAATGCTTCTAGCACAGAACCGGCTAGAGCAGCGCCGCTAGAGTGACGAGTCCTTAACTCCGCAAACGGTCAGGAGTCGCTAGTGTTTTCCAGTCGCTGCATCCGCTGAACGTCAAGGAATACCGTAGAGACGTCAAGAAAATTCAAGAGAAAGTGAAGGCGAAGAAGTAAAGTGGTGAAAAGGCTCCCCAATAAGAGAAAGAGTCAATGATGCATTTCATGGCGTCACTAATATGGAGGTTGCATAGTTGCTTGGATACCACTCTTCCCGTTCGGCTTTCCATCTCATTGTTTTTTGTCGACTTTCTTGTCTGCATTACTTTCTTCTCTTCGCCGATTTAGTGCCTTCCTCTTCTACGTCACTGCGATTCTCCAACAGTTCATTGTTTCCTTAGGCGTCCCGCAGCGCCCTTCGAACCCGCAACAGACTCTCCGTTTGGTGTCAGCCAAATCGTTCTTGGCTGCGTTGTTGCTGCCTTGAACGTCTCGGTAGCAGCCATTGCTGCCGCTGGTTCTTTAAACAGCATGCACAATTCAAGGGGAACTATAGAAAGAGCACAGTTCCTCGTAATAAGGTGAAGACAACTGGGGCGCTGGACGTCGCGTTTCCTTGACTGTCCGCTACCCGTGACTAAACCTTGCGAGGCTAGCCGACCAACTCGTGAAAAGGAGGGATTTAAGTGGCACTCGCATCCAGGAGCTCGGACCCCACTTTGCTCGCGCTTTCCCATTGGCGTTGGTTTCCCGGTGGGCGTTTTTACAGATCGTGTTCGGTCCACTGAAAGGTTGATGAGGACCGACGAGGAGAAGTCGAAAAGGAGCACTATATCATTTCACTGAACAATTTTTAGGCATTTTCAAAAACATAATACTGTAGTGATGCTGAGAAGCAAATACATAAATATCCCAATATATACAAGTATGTATTTAAGCACGTGATAAGTATTCATATTTATTCGGCTTTTGAAAATGCATCTTAAAACGCACGAATACTTCCGGTTTGCTCGAACCGAATTTCTTTAACGCGCTGTAAGGTAGGCATCTCAGAATCAAAAAGATTAAGGCAGTAAATAAGGAACAGCACGCCGTATCTTGAAGCACGTTCGCAATGGCACGGTTGCAGTAGATGGCATAGTATAGGCAAATATTCTAGTCCCACTGGAATGTTATATTAGATCGAGGCATTTTAAAACAAGGGCGTAACATGTGGTCTTAGTGTAATTTTCACACTTGTTCCGCGGGCAGTGAAGCATTTCACTGACTCACGGGCTCGAGTCGGTCTCGTGGGACTTTCCATCTTCCCGTAGTTCTGCAAATCGTGTAAGGTACTTTACTCTCATGGTGAATCTTACCACTTTGACGATCCTCAGTAAGGTGACCTTGTGGATGCTCCGGCTGGGTATCGGGCTAAGACTTGAGTCCGGTTATTCTCTCTAGGGCGAGGAGGATTGCAAGGCTCTCCTGCTGGCATGCTACATCGACTGTCTAGCCAGTCGCGCCCCAACGCCCTTCTAACCGATCCCTGAGGAGGCGTCTTCCTCTACTAGCCTTTGCGCTTAAGGCTCCGCTGTGTTACACTCTAGGATAATGGCATGCTATCGCTCTCAACACTCCTTTGTTACCCGACATTCTAAGGATGTGCGAGGGAAACAGAGTGATGTCGAAAGATGGCTTTACTGGGTAAAAGGGCGAGGCCGCCATACAGAGCCAACGTGCGCGAGAGAGCAATAGACAAAGTGAAAGTGTGGTGCAAGAATTATATGACCGCCTTTAGAGCGTCGTGGTAGATGCATCCAGACCGAGACCTTCCTTAGTCGACCATTAACTGCATATTTAAATGTTGGCCTCAGCTAATATATCATCCACGCGTGGAGCACTTACCGACACTAGTCGATCGGACAAAGAAATTGAAGCGATTACCCCGGGCGAGCAGACCCCGTTGGTCGGCAGCTAAAGGGCCACTTACGAGATGTGTGCGAGTCTGGACTGAAGAAAGGTGAGAAAGCTGAATCAACCCTGAAATTGATCGTGTGAGCCACGTTGCCAGTGATATAGTAAATAATCCGTTAAAATCTATACGGTAACTAAAGCTCGGGAGTCAAATCATTTCAGGGTGGTAATATACGGCGCACTCTGGTCGCTATCTAAATGCTTTTTGTGGCTGTTGTCCTTCAATTCTTTCTTATTTTCATAAGAAGTGATGGGGTGGCTGTAGCTGGGCTATTATAAGAATGAATTTCTCAAAGAAACCCAAGAAATAATTAGGAATTTCGTAATACATAATTAATACATAATTAAGTAAGACGTTCAGTGAGAGACTGATAACGATTCTTGGATATCCTTCCATCACGTCCGATCACGACCGTTGTGCACCCTCCATTGATTTTAGAACAGTACCCGCTACCGAATTTCAGGACTTGGTCAATTACTTTTCAGAAGTTGCCCTTACATTAACAATCAAATTGCTTAATCGTTTTATTTCCGCCGACTAATTAGATACTCTAACTGCATGAGCTTAAATATAGAGTATATTTAGGATTAGTAATTCTGATGTGAATCATACGGTGTCAACAGAACTTTAAGCATGTTCATAAACACGCTTAAAAAGAATGAAATCTTTATTAAAATGTGCCGTGAAAAGCCAAACATTTGGCCACCGCGAGATTATTCTAGTATTTTCAGAAGTGACCTTTAGCAACCTCATGTTAGGCGGTTGGTGACGTGTCAGCAGTCATATAATACCACCGATCTTGGCGAATCTTAGGTTACTTAGTTTCACCAAAATACTTTAGCTTATGCGTATGCAAAATGCTTACCGAGTTGTGTCATACAACCTATTTTTTGCGTCAGAACCATCGCGTTTGTTACGGTATTGTTAAGATTTTTTTATACAGAACAGAATGCAGACCTTTGCGTAGACAAAGTGCCCATATATCGCTCCGCTTGCTGTATAAAAACATGTTTTTTGTAACAAGAATTCTTAAAGGAATCTTGAAAAGGAAATTCAGAAGAGTAAATGCAAAGCGCAAATAGTAAACAAGTGCCTTAACATTGTTCCTGATGCGATTTGTTGTCATTTGAGGGTACATTAACACTACGAGAGTAACATAATTTGCGAAACTATTGCTTCTAATATTGATGAAAGATGGTTGAGACAAGTTATAATACTGCTGGCTGAGGAAGAGCAACCTCGGTGTCATACACAGGGATGGCAACAGACAATTGTTATATTCAATAAATTTCGAATTCTGGCAAATAATTTCTATCGTAAATATATATCGCATGTTATAATTTATTACCTGACCTACAGCGAGCTACACGCCTTGAACACTCAGTATGCATGTTAGCCTGCAATGATTTGAATTAAATGATAATCAATAATAACCACTGACATTTGTTCCGTAGAAGCAATTTCATCAAACAAAAACAACAATGAACCGTTGGAGTAATCACATATCATTTATCATTATGTGGTTCTGGATTTCCTTTTCAACGATTGTTTTCATGATGCGTAATAGGCTTTTTGGTCGTCAATGGCCTTGTGTACCGCCCACTTTCAAACTTCTTGGTATGTTAGATCTGACTGAATACGTTCAGGTGCACTCATACCAATAAAATCGTACTGTCTGTACCATTGAATCTACACAGCTGAAGTACATGGCTGGTCATGCAAATGACTACCAGCTTCAATCCGTCTGATAAGGCTACTTCCTTGACGGTTGCGACATAACACATGAACGAATTGGGAATTAAAACGTTGCCAATTATATTTGCGCTGACAGATCGAGATGAATAGCTACTAAAATAGAATACATAACGGTACCAGTAATTTGATTCTGTGGATTTAGATAGGGCAAAAATGTGAATCAAGTAGCTGATCATAAAAAGCATATTCATATTTTTTTGTGGATAAAACGCTTTTTCTTGATCTAAAGTTTTCATGTCGGATAATCGTACGATATAACGTTATTCAATATAACTTAGAATGCAATTAAATTATGGCTTACTCGACAAATTTTGCCTGATAACCTAATTTTTTGTTAAAACGATATTTCGAAAAACAGAATAGTCATAGCTAGTGCTTAAAACCGACAAATTAGTAGTCAAAGCCAGTTCATGCCCTAATTTCAACCTCTAGGTTCACTAGAGCTCTGTATATTTTCGCATTGCACATACGCTTTCTACAGTTTTTCGAATTGTCAATTCTGTCTACTCTACCAACAATTTAGAGGAAGGTGTGCACAGAACATAATGCCAAATAGCGGTTTAGCGTTGTGTGATATCCACAATGGTTGATGCGCATGATGTAGGGTAGTTCGTCTGAGAAGGCTGCTTTGCCAAACAAGTGTGACGGGAATGCATCCTACTAAAGAACTTTTACCTGATACAGCGAGGGTGAATAAGTGGAAAAACAAGAGGCAAAACCATAAGAAAAGGATCCAACAGATAAACACTAATCCGTTATTAGCACAATCGTTTATTGCTACCTATCACCGCTACTATTACTACCAACGTAATCGTCATCATGAAACGAGAGGCTATGTTGTTTCGGCAGCGTTGCCTCAGAAAAATTGGTGAACGGTTTCAATCTCTGACGCGGCATGGCATAAATGAGAAGCGATAGAAGGGTGAGGACTGAAGGTCTGGTAGAGCCAAGGAATGCAAGGAGAGGACAGCAGGTTACAAAAATAATAGCCTCATTTTTTGGTCTTTTTCCTGTTCACGCGGAGGAACAGTTTGGCCCCAGGACTGCAGAGTGCTATACTTAACATAGCAGAGAGCTGACCAAAAAGAGGACACCCTTTGTTTCTCGTTATGGTTGTCTGCCCGCCAAATGAAAATTTAGCTGTGTTGGGTTGTAAGTGTATCCATCTACTTATCTATATATGTATACGGATCTGTCGTATATATGTGCACAGAATAGTACGAGCTGAATTAGCACGACCTGATGCGCCGAGTTTTCCCATGATGCCGTGCGCACTTACATAGTCGTCACACACGACCGCTATCAAACATTCTAGAGCAAGCATAAATAGTCGTGTGTGAGGAACTTGATCCCATAGCAATAGCAGTACAATCTGTCGTAGCTTCTATGGGAATTGCTTCTAATAGTGGAGCAATGTAACATCACCCACGCTAGTTTAGCTGCTTGCACTTGTCCTTCTCTTCACAAAAGGTTCCCATTCCATGCTTGAGGCACATTTGCGTGCTCTATTATTCTGTTTACTTCTTTGCTTCTGTATTTTAGCTCTGTTGCTACTGGGGTTGTCAAAAATAAATAAGAATAAGCAAGCGGCCAGGTTCTCGCATTTGCCAGTTCGGACGTCGTTTTTTTGCTTACATCACAACGCATGCTGAAAAGCAGGCTTCGGAGCCCTTGTGCACAGTTCGTATTGGCCCCGTTCGATTACGCTGCTGCGTCCGTTTTGGTACGCACACGCAGTGTTGGCCTCACTCGTGCTAGTTTCGACAGCGGCGAGATGGAGATGACGGTGGCGGTCGTGCCAGGGGCAAAACGACAGCAGCAGTAGCATCGTGAACGGTTGAGTGGAAGTCAGGCAGGCGACGAAAGTGGCGCATCTTTTGACACGGACTTTGAAAGATAAGTAGTGGGATCCTCTTTATTATTCAAGCAACCTAGTAAACACATCGCCATTTGCATTTATAAGTTGAAAACTAAATTACTGAAATGAAGCCATCAAATGTCAAAGAAACACGTATACATGAAAATGTTGACTATGCCACTATTACTGCATATGCGTACCTACTCAGCAATCTAATAAATAATCGAATATGAATATTTTGGAAAGAAGACTTAGCTTGAGAAAAAATAATCTATACGTCTTAATAAAGGGCTAGCAGTGATCGATAGTCGTTGTTGAAGCCTCGTAGCAACGTGCGCAAAAACGACAAAACTTAATACAATACGATTGTATGATAAATTGTGTGTTATCGATGGCCGCAAGGCTCACTCTCTTAATGTCGACTAACTGGCAGAGAATTATTTCTCTAAACATACTATATTCTTAGTGAGGGAAACAAAATTGTTTTAGTAATGTATGTTTACGTATTTTCGACCAAGAGATATCTTCAAGAGTCCTAAATAACGTAAGGAAAGCAGCGGTAACATGCCCGTATGGTCCAATAATGCGTCGTTGATCACTTCACTAACAACGACTGCCTTGTAAAATTCGATTTCTATACCGCTACCCCTTTTTACCCGTCCCCCAATCCCACTTTTCTAACCGCTTCCTCCCAGACTCAAAATCCGAGAAATGCCCACGTGATTTGGGGTAAACGCGAATGCTCTACGTAATTTTAACTTAATGATGAAGTGGGAAAGGCAAAAAAGTAGAGAATCGACCTGCAACGATCGGGCATTGTTTTCGCACGGACTGCGGGTCGAGAAGAGGAGGTGTCGTTTAGTAGAAAAAACCATTTAATTACATGAAGTAAGGGTTGACATCGAAGTAGGGCTATGGCAATTGACATTTATCGTATTTCGGATTTTATGAAATTCATATGCTTTTATGATAGCAACGCAGGGGCGTCTCTTCAATGGAAAAAATATGTCCACACGGGAAAGTCGTTGACCTATTGATTGATAATGATCAATTAATAGCGTTTTAGAGAGTGCTGTTCTTGAATGCTCGCGTTAGAATGGCTTAGATCAACGAGCTGATGGAGTGATGCGATCTTGCTGATGACGTACTGTAAACGGTTGAGGCTGGCTCTTCTTAGTTTAACAAAAAATTGGGATTTTTCCGCCAATGTCACAACTGCTGCTACCATGGTTGTTTCAGAAACATTTAGGGTAGCTATAGCGACATACACAAACCCACATTAGGGCCTGTGGTTGGCTCAATACTTGACGCTTTATTTATAACCGACCCACCTATCATCGTGGAATCCATGGCCGCCGGCTCCTCCATTGTTTTGTCATAAGACACTCACGTTCAATGTGGTTAGTAACACTGTCTCGTCGAGCAAAGACAACGGTAGAGACAACTTTTTGAAACGAAACATTAATAAAACAAGAAGAGAATTTTGTGAGATATACTGGCGTAACCTCTCTTCGGTTACAATTAATGATATGTAGAATTAATTTGTTGTTAATATTAATGCTGTTATCGAAAAACACAATTCTAAACGTTAGCCTATCCCCCGAGACAAAGCCCTAAAAGACTATATAGCTGAACGGAGAATGGTGACGGAGAATTACCCTACACCACTACAAGAAACAAAATTCCATAAAACAAGTACGAGAGTTCGAATAAATTAAGAGCCTAACCTTAGTCTTAAGAACACAAAATCCTTCATTATATATATGAATATTCGGTCAGAAGGGAAGAACAACATTGGTTCGGTGAACGATGGCGATGGAGTTATAAAGGATTATCGCGAAATGGCAAACATATCGAACGATCTTTCTCATCATGTTTCCCAAACTGATCCACTCCTAATCAACCCTGTATGATCGTTACTCACAAACACCCTGCCTGACAATTGTTATATTTAAAGAAATAAATATTGCCGAAATTGCCCAACTAAATCAACCTTATTGGTTTATTTAGTTAGTTATAAGGTTACGTGGTTGGTGGCAGAACCTTCATGTCTATAACGTTATAGAGAATGCTCAACCTGGCGGTTTAAGGGAACCTATTTTGAGATCAGTTCCTAAAAAATTGCAAAATCAAGCGTTTAATAATAGACCAGTTGCACGATGCTCAATTTCTTGAATCATATTTAAGAAGATACTTGTGTCTTATATATGAATATTTATATAATTACAAAGCCTGGTAAATGAAGCCCAACATGCTTCATTAAAGCAAAATCCACTGGACATAGCATGTCACTGGGCCATTTTTTTAATAGCAGTTAAAATTATCTTCGGCTGTATTTACATTCACTACTCCAAGACCTTTAATAGAGTTGGCACACTAAAACTGATATCAAACCTGAAATCTTTTAACATCAACAAACGTTCGTCTTCCTCAAATAAAAGACTGCCTAGAAAATAGATATTTTCACTTTAAACTGAAGAGTTCTCTTAGTAAGCTCAAATTGTGTGCGGTTGGAGTTCCTCAAGAATTTTGCTTTGAACCAATATTATTTTGTGTTTTTATCTTAGACACTAAGAGTGTCTTACCACCTATCGTATACAAATTATATGCCTGTGGCTTAAGTCTGTATGGACCGTCCAGCAAAACTAAAAGTTACTTTGTCCTATAAGCAGACATTTCGTGTCAAAATGGTAAGGAAAAAATAACGTGATACCCTATGTGTCCAAATGCCGCCATTTGCTCTAAAGAAAGAACAATGTACATTTAATAAAAAGGCGCGATTTTACTATGTTACATAACGTTTGACTATTTTGCTGCAAACCATCCCGAATATTATATCAACCTTTTTAAAAGTTTATTTTTACGAAACCTTAAATACCACTGCAAAACCCGGCGACTTCCCTCAGAACGACATACTGAAGCTATAGAGAGTGTTAAACCAAAATAAATTTTCCGTCTGAAATTACAATCCGACATGTCCTATGTGAAGAGGGATCACTAATTTTACATTAGTATCGCACCTCCGTGATATGGTGAACAGATGCATACTAAAATAAAAAGACGTGTCAAAATATTTTAACCCTTTGACAGGTACCTTTTAAAATTGCGCTTGAAATCGCCTGGAGAGATAGGGACAATACCTGTACATTCTCGTAGCCTAGAGCACTTAGAGCGAAATCTTAGGTTTCTAACATTACATATATAATCAGCTATTTTTTGTTCATAGCTCGCACAAACACTTCAATATTTCATTAAAGCATTTATATTTTCTTGCCCACCCCCTAGCATAAAGTTGTTTGGCTATAAGGCGAGGTTGAAGCCATTTGTAAATATAACAATGAATTTATAACATCAGGCCTACAACCTTAAATCTGAAGAGGACGTTGATGTACTTGTTCTCTTATGTTTTCTTATGTACGTATGTATGTATTTCTTATGTACGTATTTTCTTATGTTACGAGGCGTTTCTGGCTTAAGGTTGACTGGCGACAAAATGATATGTCTCACACATAATAAAGGCACTGAAAAATTAGTGAAAATTAAGTACACAATTACAAAATGATAAATAATATTTACTTTTGTTTAAGCATCATGACACCTTCTGTGCAAATAAAGGTAAATTTAAATTAAAAAAATGACGAACCAGGTCAAGCGGCTATTTAAAAACAGGTACTATTTTCTGCAACTCTCACTTGAATACATTTCTATCTTAAAGATCGGCTCCGTAGAAAACCCATCGGATATGATTACTACCCAGAGACAAATATTTTTTATGTAAGTTACAATTATCGAACCAGGACAGTTTAACTAGTTAACATTTTTAACAATTAAATTTCTAATCTAAATATTCTTTTTCGGTAGTATGTTTTCAAGTTAAGCTAAGAGACACCGGCCAACTAACGCAGCTGTTTCATTAATTAAATGAACGTGGACAATGAGGGCTCGCATCCCTTGCGTTACTTGCTAAACGAGTTTCATAATTCTAGTAGAATCCAATTGATCCATTCTAGTGTGTCAATTGTAGCTGACTAGTTTATGTTTGTGGGACTACAATCTGCAAAGAGTTCTCCAATATTTTGCACGCTCACACGTAGCGGGCATTGAATTGATAGAGCCCGCAATCTGGCGATATAACTAAGGCTAGGGAAAGGCCGAATACTGACTCTCTTCCACATTGTAACCTATTGTGTTAACGATAAACGGGATGTAACTTAGTCATTATACCTTGTTGTCAATGACTAGATCAACGTATTCCAACTCATGGTTGCAGTATAACCACTGGAAAACTCATTAAAGTGACACACATGACACTTATTAAAGCTCACAAATTTTACTTCGCGTGTTTACTTCATTGAATTCAAGAATAACAACATATTTGCCAATAGTTTCAAATCTAAGCCCGTATTAAGCAGATTTGAGAATTTAATTTCTAGGCAGGCGAGGGCCAGAAAACAAAACACCGAAGTGAACAAGTTTATATTCAGTGATTTTTGTTACCTATCTGTGTTAAGTTCCAATATTCCTATTAAAGAATTGTCGCGTTGAAGTGATTTTTAGAGTACACATGTTTTACTTTACACATGTTTCATCCGCTTCACACACATACCAGTAAATAGTGTTCTATTTGCGATCCATCGCAGACTGCACTAAGTCCTTCTAGGAGACGCTCGACTTGCAATGTCCGAAATCTTAAGCATGCTCAAACGAAACAGAAGGGAGATTTCAACATTGATATTAAGAAGCAGTCTGTGCGTATATATATATATATATATATATATATATATATATA